>PISX010023944.1:0-28849 GCA_004024625.1 Mellivora capensis | reverse complement strand
TTTGTCATGTTCAGCCAATGTTTGGAACTATTCCACTAGTGTTAAACTAAGTTCAGTGTTTTCTGCCAAAAATGATGTTTCAGTAATGATTCTGATAGAAACTTTGCAGGGTGGTTCTCATATTTCAAAGAGAAGAAGGGATATTCCAAGTGTTTATGGCTGGCCAAGAAAAATTTCAAGGCTTTTAGTATGGAAGCTTCCATAAAACAGGCAGGTAACATGACTATAAACAATCAATCAATGTGAGTTCATTTTCATTTTTATGAAAACTATACCTATGGCTATATGCAATAAGAGCTATTTGGGTAGAGAAATTCAGTTTGAAAAAAAGCCAGCCTTGGACTTTTGTCTATTAGCTGAACTTTATTGTTACTGATATGAGTTTTATAAAAGACTGCAAAAAGTATCCAATTTTCACAGCTAACACAGATAATTCCAAAAATACCTGATATATTACACATACCCAACAAATTACAGCATTTACTTTCCCTTAAAAAATTAGGATAAAAATCCAAAATACCATTCTGCTATTTAAAAGCCTCTTGCATTAGCCAGAGATAAGAAGGAAAAAAAAAAGTTATTTCTATTGATCTATGGAGAAAAGCAAGTAGTATAGTATTGAGTGAACAGTATTGGTGACAAAGTAACGTATTGTACTGGAAAAAAAGAAAGACATCAACTTTACTGAGTAGATAAAAGTGGGTTCAGTTAGGAAATTTAAAAGAATATTAGTATCAATGTGACCTTTGTGTAGAAACAGAAGAATAGGAAAAGAAACAAGAATTGTATTACATTTTACTTTCCTTTACAATGCAGAAGGCAGGGAAATCAAATACAGCTCTGGTGTAAAGAAGAATTAAGATTTCCATAATGCTAAACAGCACAACCAGGACTCCTTGGTGAACAAACTCTTTTCCTACCTGATCTTATTGGAATTATATTATAATGAAAAATATTACATACAAACTAATATTACTCCAGTGAAAGATGTGCCTATCTAGTTTCACCTTAAAAGAAAGTCTAGGGCGCCTGGGTGGCTCAGTGGGTTAAAAGCCTCTGCCTTCGGCTCGGGTCATGATTCCAGGGTCCTGGGATTGAGCCCCACATCGGGCTCTCTGCTCAGCAGGGAGCCTGCTTCCTCCTCTCTCTCTGCCTGCCTCTCTGCCTACTTGTGATCTGTCTGTAAAATAAATAAATAAATTCTTAAAAAAAAAAAAAAAGAAAGTCTATCTAGGAGAAAATAATCTTTTTTTTTTTAAGATTTTATTTATTTACTTGACAGAGAGAGAGAGAGACAGTGAGAGAGGGAACACTAGGAGGGGAAGTGGGAGAGGGAGAAGCAGGAAGCTGAGCAGGAAGCCAGAGGCAGGGTTCGATCTCAGGACCTGAGTGGAAGGCATACACTTAATGACTGAGCCACCCAGGCGCCCCAGGAGAAAATAATCTTGAGACCTTTTTTTTTTGTTTTAATATCATGGCATACATACAAAATAATGTTTGCATGCACACTGGGATAAATGGACAAGGTAGACAATTAGCACAGCCTCACTAGCTCCCCAGGCCTTGCACAACTACTTTGTGGACTGAGGAGATCGTCATCTCCTGGGGAACCTCTAACCCCTTCCCTGAACATCAGTACCCCTGGGCTCATCTTCAGACATTGATTAATATTATTAGGAAAAGAACTTGTGTATTGAATAAAGGGCTTAAATTAGGCCTATGTACACTTGAGTTTCTGGACCACACATCTAGTATCTCCTATTGTTTTAGTTGCTCCTTTAGTTTTAATTGTTTTAGTATGAGTAAACCTGATAGCTGCACATCCATTTTGCATGACCTGTTTAACTACTGGCATTACCCATGTATGGAATGGAATTTTGGGATCAAAGAATAAAAGTCACCTATCTGTGTATTTTTGTTAATTATTATAGATAATGTGGCAGCTTATTTTTTGGATTGATTTCCTTACCCTGTGTTATCAGCCAACAAAGGTTAGTTGGCCTAGAACCCCAAAGGAAAAGTGCACCAAAAACTAAAATATAAAAGCTACATTCAAGTATTTATTTTCATAACTTTCCAATATTTAAAAAAATATATCATGGTATCAATCCTCCTGAAATTCAGGATTTTTTTTTTCAGGTAAAAAGTTAATGGTTATACTTTGTAAAGCGTCTTTACAATTTAATAAAGCCTAGGTAAGTACAACTTAATTCAAGGAATAAAATATGTTAATATAGATCATCAAACATTAACCTTTTGCCAAATTTAGTGATATGCAGGAACCACAGAATCCTTTATTTGGTAATAAGGGTAGTTTCCTCTTTCCTTCTAAGCTTATAGAGAAAGATCAGGCAGCTGGTAAGTAGCAAAATCACCTCACTAGAAATATTTAATTATAATCAAAACTATTTAAAAATAACACCATATAGGACAGCCTGGGTCAAATTAGTAACCAAGAAACAGTCTAGTCATTACTTATCAGAGCCAAAATACACTAATATCTCCCAGAGGGTGGTGCAACAGTTTGTATTTTTGATGTTAAAAACAAAGTCCGTCAGATTCAAGATTTAGAGCATTTGTGGATTCATGGTATAAAAGTGTGCCGTTTGAATAGGGCATGGTTGAACTCCATGAAGTGGCTTATAGTTGAGTAATTTCCATCCTTGCATTGTTGGGCAATGTTTTTTTCCTGCATTACATATTTGTTTTTCCTCTTTTTTCTCTATTTACATTTATCTTTTACCTCTTCAAATTCATCTTTTCTCTTTTTCTTTGTGTAAACTAGATAATATTCATGCATCTGAAAGAAATCCTTCTTGAATGCTATAATTTATTTTCCTTGGGGAATGGGAGCTATTATGAAGTCATTGAGGTTTAGCAAAGTCTGGAATGAAAAATTAAATGTTTTCTGTATAAGCAACACCAGAAAGAAATTCTTTTTTGAGATTTTATCACTAATTCTTACACACAATTCCAGTCTGGTAATGTTTCATCTTCATTAATATAATTTAATTTTGTGAGCTACACAGGAAATACTGAGAAAATAAATATGTTCAGCTAACCCTGTACATGTTCACTTCAACTGTAAACCAGTGAAACAAAAGCAAAATGTGACTATCTATGGATTGTCTAAAGTACAAATATAGTCTGAAAATGGCAGGACAACTGGAAAATGTAGTATATATCGGCAGAATCCTCTCAATAAGAAAAATATGCATTTTATTTTATGTTTATGTTTATGTCAGTTTTGAAGATGTCTATCTAGGGCTATCAGAAAAAAATCTTTGCTACAAAAGCAATGCAACTTCACATGAGCTCTCAGTGGTGCCAACAGAACCAGATATACTGACAGACCAGTATAATAGAAAAAAATCAGAAAATGAGCAGAACAGTGGCTCTCTATTGGTGGTAAGGAAAAAAAGAAAAGTAAGGTAAGCAATACAAAGGGAAAGGATGACATGGTAGTTTTTAATACAATAAATTGGTTATGGAAAGATACATAAAACATGGTGATAAATTGGTTTGTCTGAATTATAGTCAATATTTTGATGCTGTGAATGTTAATAACAGTTTGCTTCTCTTGTCAAAGATTCCTGATATTGTTAATAACTAGAATTATACTAATATTTTCTGGAATTTTCTACATCAAGTATGTGTCTATATGTGAGATATATCACAGTCAAGTAAAAACACTTGTTTTGTTTAATTTTTAGAGGTTATTTGCATTTTTCTAAAATGTTTCTGACAACAAAATTAATATTTGCATTTTTAAGGATGTTATAATAGGTGTTGGCTAGTATTGTAAAAAAAAAAAAATTCAACAAAATTTATTTATGACCTTTGTGTTTTTTTCAGTCCCATTTAAAAAGTTACCATGCCTTTATAAAACCCCAATGACTAACTCAACATGATTTGTATCATATAATTAAGAATTCTAAAAATATTTGGTATATGATGCCTCTCTTTACCTTACCACATAAAAATTATTCGACAATTAGCTTTCTGGCACTCCTGCACTGCAAACTCTAACAAAAACAGTGTTCTGTTGTTGTAATAAGATGTTTTGATATTTTTCAGTAGTTTTCTGCATGAATAAAGCTCACTGAAAACAAACTATAAAATGTATTCCAAAGTTTTCTTCTCATTTCAAACAGACTGAGAAAACAACTGAGTTTCTGACTTCTGACAAAATTTTCTGCTTCCCTTAAAATGATAGCATTTAGAAATATATTCCCCCAAATGAACAACAAATTCTTTGCAGATTTTTAAGAGGTCTATGCGCATTCAGAAAACACAAATATAAAAGTGTGAAGTGAGAAAAGTAATGAATTTAAGTCCAAAGACTACATGTGTCTAAGTTCACCAAAGTGATTTTATTTTAAAACACAGGGATAAAATTACTTGTCACGGGGAAATTTGTATTTGTTTTGGCACTACTCCACTCTTTTGGATGTTATTGATACTCTGGGTCCTTTACTATTTATACTTTCAAATGCATACTCTGAATATAATTTATTGATGAAAAAAAATTTTTTTTAATTTTTTAAATTTATTTATTTGTCAGAGAGAGGAAAAGAGAGCAAGTGAGCACAGGCAGACAGAGTGGCAGGCAGAGGCAGAGGGAGAAGCAGGCTCCCTGCTGAGCAAGGAGCCCGATGTGGGACTCGATCCCAGGATGCTGGGATCATGACCTGAGCTGAAGGCAGCCGCTTAACCAACTGAGCCACCCAGGCATCCCTGATGTAAAAAATTTTGTAGCTTAATCACTTAATATTGTCATATATATTCAAATACTTCATCATGAGTATAAAATACTACACAAATCAGAGTGCTTTGTTAAAATAATACCATAGATTTCTACTATTAATAAATATTTAAGCTTCATAGCAGAGAAGTGTGTTATATAAACTCACATTATATATTCACAATGTGAAATATGTATGTCAGAAATGCATCATTCTGTGTCTTGCATCATAGAATATGGACTTTTGAAAATTCACAAGAGATATATCAAAACAGAGAATTCCTTTATATTCCACTCCTTTTCTGACATGATACCTGTAACACCTAACCTCATCTATGACTTCACAAGTCTTTGAAGCTATACATGCAGTACAAACATGTGTCATTGCCTTCCAAAGGGTTATTCTCTGGGATGTCAGCCCCTGACATGATAGCTCATTAATTTTTAAAAATTACAACCTATAGTTTTCTCAGAAGATTTATCCATTTATGAAGCCAGTGGTTATGCATTGTGTTACTTAAGAAATGAGTGTCCTTCTTGTATAAAAATATTTTTTAATGATATTCAGTAGGATGTATACTCCCCATTAGAATTAATCCCAGGTTAAAAGACATGGGATGTCCGTAAAGCTGCTCAGTTGATGGTAGACTCAATTTCTTTACTGACTGTCATCTCATTTATGAGAACAGGGACATAATAGAATTGGCTATGGGTTAAGTAAGGATTTAGTTGAAAGAAATAATGACAAAATTGAGGAAATGGAGCTGTCCAAAAAATTCAGGGTACAGGGTCTAAAATTGAAGAATGAAAATACTGAGAAAAGGAGGCAAAAGAAAGATGGAGAAAAGGCGTGTTGAAGAGATTGAATGAGAGAATGGTATTATGTTTGGGGAACAAATGAAAAGTGAGTTAATGGTAAATCTAGAAAGAAATGTTTGTGTCAATGTGATCATTGTGCAGAGACACAATATAGAAAGTAGATGAATGGTAGATTGTTTTTATAGTCTTTTGAATACATAATTGAAGGAAATGATGGGTCCCAGATTGTCCTCATTCCCCTCCTGCTCTGCTTTCAACTGTTTTTGCATTCCCCAGCTACTGGCTTATCCAACCCAAATGATGCTCCAACCCACCAGCACATATTTGGTATACAGAAATAAACAATTGATACAGAGAAAGAAATATCATTGAAGGGAACAGAACGTTAGATGTAGGCATCTGGAAATGAATATATTTAAAATCATGGGCACTGGCAAACACCTCAGCTTGTTGGTTGGGACCTAGGGGGAAGAAAAAGATAAGAGATGATTAAAAAAAAGAAGTCAGAGTAAAGGCTTATGAGAGACTTATGGGTATAAGCATAAAGCATGATTATGTATGTAAGAATAAAGTAGAGTCTTTGTATTGCATCTTGATACCTATGACACCATGCAAAATATAAGAAGACTAAGCAAACAATAATGACATGTTGACTTAGCCACTTGATTTCAGACAGCTCTGACATCAGCTACTCCAATAGTAGTATACTGGGCTTCAGATAGACAAGCCATTACGGCAAAAATAGAACTTATGCATGGGCCCAACAGCATGAGCTCCTACTTACAGAAGCTGATCTAGCTACCACTGTTGCCCAATGCCAAACTAACCATTGACAAAGACAAAAACGGAGCTGCTGATAAGTATCATGTAGGACGAACAACAACCTCAGTTTGCCCAAGACTGAGGAGAGATCCAGGACATAGGATATTCAGTGTTAAACCTGAGACAATTCCAGACAAACCGTCCATCAAGGAGACCAAACAACCAATCGATGACAAGTTGACTACATTGTACCCCTCTGATCCTGGAAGGGGCAGTGATTTACCTTGATTGGAATTGCCACAAATTTTAGATACAGGTGTGCCTTTCCTACCCACAAAATTTCAGTAAAGTTGCATAATGTCCAATAGGACATCACTGAGCATAATATCCTCTCAAACCTAGAGCGACTCTGTAGCAAAGGACATGTGACAATAGGCACATGAACACAGGATTCCCTGATCCCATCACATATTGCACCTCCCTGTGGTTGCCAGTCTAATGGAGCACTGGGACAGTATTTTGAATATTTTGTTGAAGTACTACTTTGGAGGTGTTATTTTGCAGGGATGAGACACCAAACTTCAGGATAGGGTTTCCATCTTGAATCAAGAATGACTAAATAATGCAATGAACATAGTAGAAAACATAGGTCTGGAAGCAAATAGTGAAGTTAGGATTTGACCTTGTTCATCATCTCTCCCTTTCTTCATCAAGCTTGTATAGCTCTATGTTTGTTTGTTTGTTTTATGGATATAACTTCTGCTGCATTGCAAGCAACTAGCATGTGAAGTATTTTGCACCCTATATATATCCTATGTTTAGGAGAGTGTCTCACTGAGAATAGATGCCCAACACATACAGAATAAAATAATAAAATGAGCAAAATTCCTACTATTACTGCCTTAAACCAAAACTAACAGTAAAAACAAATAAATGATAATATCAAAAAAGAAGTACTTGAAAGAGGACCCATTCCCAACTTGACATTTAAACAGCATTTGTTCATTTGGTTATTGAAAAAGGACCTGAAAAATCTTAGAACTGCTAAGAAAAGGTTGTATGTTTGAAGCCATTAAGAGTTGGATTTTAATCTCAGTTTTGCTACTAGTCATGTGAATTTTGGAAGTCAGTACATCCTAAGCTTCAGTTTCGCCATCTTCAAAACAATAAGTTCTACCTAGTAGGACTTTTGTGAATCTCAAATGAGAAGATGAATTTAAAAGCAGATGTCAGGGAGGAAGATCTTCCTTTGCCCTCTGGTCTTTCTAGCTAGATTTAGAATCAAATTGACATGAGACGGATTAATAGAAGAAAAGCCAATTTAATAAGCATATGTACAGGGAATTCACACAGACCTGAGGTTCCAAAGACAATGAGGCAACATGAAGCTTATATGAGCTAAGGAGAAGGGCAGGGTCTGAGAATCCATAAGGGAAAAAGCTCATTAGCAAGAAGGTGAAAGAAGATGTTTAGAAAAACAAGTTACCCTATTATACGGATACCTTCCTTGGGTGAAGAGCACTCTCTGTTAATAGCACTCTTCCTGCTATAGGCTCTCCTTTCCAATGTAAATTTATGAAGTTATGGGGGAAGCTGAGAGCTTTTCCTGTTTCTGTTGGGTTTTAATTAACTTTTAACTCAAAATAATCTTTATGCCAAGCTGGCACATTTTGGGGCATCTCATTCTGCACGTCTTCACAGACTAATACATAGTAGATAGGAGGTATAATATAGCTATTATTTTAACCGTTTTAAAATAATATAGCTATTATTTTAACTGTTTTTAATATCACAATCATTATTTTTTAAAAGTTTATTTATTTTATTTTAGAGAGAGAAAGATTGTATGAGTGGGGAGGGGGCAGAAGGAGAGGGAAAGAATCTCAAGCAGGCTCCCCACTGGGCATGGAACCTGATGCAGGGCTTGATCTCATGACCCTCATATTACCTGAGCCAAAATCAAGAGTCAGACACTTAATTTACTGAGCCAACCAGGCACCCCTATACCCCTATCATCATTATTCTTATAAATATAAGTCTTCCTGGAGTTCATACTCTACCAGAGTTAATATTATATTTGCAAGTAAATTTCTCCCTAAACTCCAGCAAGTAGAAGGTCACATGTACTGTAGTCATGTGTGTATTTTAAACAAACAATTGTGATTTTTTCTTGTTCATGTAAAATAGTAACAATTCCCTGCTATTCTTCTGGAGCTTTTTTAATTTTTTCCTCCCTGAAATCTATGCCCTTTACTAGGCCTTAATATTTCTATTAATGTATATAGTCAAAGGATTTACCCACCTAGAAAGTATTCCTTCCCTATTGGTCTAGGAAGAGACCAAGATTACTCTTTTAGCATCTAAAAGAGCACTAACATATTATCATTTATAAAATATCATCATATCTAGGGGGACCTGGGTGGTGCAGTAAGTTAAGCATCTTCTGGCTCAGGTCATGATCTCAGGTTCATGTCTTCTCCACTGAAGGACATTGCTCCAGAGGCTAAGTGGGGGTGGAACCCTCGCAGGGACAGCATGGTCTCCAGTCCCATGGGGTCACAGAAGGATCGGGGGTGTCTGAGTGTAGCAGAGCTCACAAGTATTAGAGTGGGGAAGCCGGCTACAGAGACAGAGCAGAAGAGTGAGCTCCCATCTTGGGGTTACCTTAAACTGTGATCCATGGTACAGTCAGACCATTGCTCTTTGTGCAAAAGAAAGACAAACAACTACTGGACCATGAGTGGAGAATTCAAGAGATAAGTGATGCCATAAGATGAAACAATATTAGAATAATTGAGATTCCAGAAGAAGAAGAAAGGGGGGGTGGGAAGAAGGTATATTAGAGTGAATTATTGTAGAGAATTTCCCTATGACAAATTCTCCCTATATGAGAGTTTTCCCTATATGACAAAGGGAACAGGCATCAAAATACAGGAGGCACAGAGAACTGCCCTCAAAAATCAATAAAAATAGGTCCACACCCCATCATCTAACAGTAAAACTTACAAGTCTTAGTGACAAAGAGAAAATCCTGAAAACAGCCCAGGACAAGAAGTCTGTAACATACAATGGTAAAAATATTAGATTGGCAGCAGACTTATCCACAGAGACCTGGCAGGCCAGATAGAACTAGCATGATATATTCACAGCACTAACTGAGAAAAACACACAGCCAAGAATAATATTTCCAGCAAGGTTATCATTGAAAATAGAATGAGTGATAAAAAGCTTCCAGGAAAAACAAAAACTAAAAGAGTTTGTAAACACCAAACCACCCCTACAGGAAATATTGAAAGGGGTCCTCTAAGCAAAGAGAGAGACTAAAAGTAACAGGCCACAAAGGAACAGAGACAGTATACAGTAACAGTCACCATACAGACAATACAATGGCACTAAATTCATATCTCTCAATAGTTACCCTGAAGGTAAATGGGTTAATGCCCCAATCAAAAGACACAGGGTATCAGAATGGATAAAAAACCAAAATCCATCAATATGCTGTCTACAAGAAACTCAGCTTAGACCCAAAGACACAACCAGATTTAAAGTGAGGGGGTGGGAAACAATTTACCATGCTAATGGACATCAAAAGAAAGCTTGAGTGCCAATCCTTATATCAGATCCATTAGATTTTAAGCCAAAGACTATAATAAGAGATGAGGAAGGACACTATATCATACTCAAAGGGTCTGTACAACAAGAAGATATAATAATTTTAAGCATCTATGCCCCTAACATGGGAGCAGCCAACTACATAAACCAATTAATAACAAAATCAAAGAAACACATTGACAATAATACCATAATAATAGGGGACATCAACACCCGCCTCACTGAAATGGACAGATCATCCAAGCAAAAGATCAACAAGGAAATAAAGGCCTTAACTGACACTGGACCAGATGGACATCACAGATATATTCAGAGCATTCCACCCCAAAGCAACAGAATAGACATTCTTCTCTAGTGCACATGGAACATTCTCCAGAATAGATCACATCCTGGGTCACAAATCAGGTCTCAATTGGTACCAAAAGATTGGAATCATTCCCTACATATTTTCAGACCACAATGCTCTGAAGCTAGAACTCAATCACAAGAGGAAATTTGGAAAGAACCCAAATACATGAAGGCTAAAGAGCATCCTACTAAAGAATGAATGGGCCAACCAGGAAATTAAAGAAGAATTGAAAAAAAATTCATGGAAACAAATGATAATGAAAACACAACTGTTCAAAATCTGTGGGACACAGCAAAGGCAGTACTGAGAGGAAAATATATAACGATATAAGCCTTTCTCAAGAAACAAGAAAGGTCTCAAGTACACAACCTAACCCTACACCTAAAGGAGCTGAAGAAAGAACAACAAAGAAAGCCTAAACCCAGCAGGAGAAGAGAAATCATAAGGATCAGAGCAGAAATCAGTGAAATAGAAACCAAAAGAACTGTAGAACAAACCAATGAAACTAGTTCATTGGTTCATTGAACCAATGCTGGTTCATTGAAAGACTCAATAAGATTGATAAACCCCTTGCCAGACTTATCAAAAAAGAAAAGAGAATAATAAATAAATAAATAAATATTATAATAACTAAATAAATAAATAAATAAAATCATGAATAAAAGAGGAGCGATCACAACCAACACCAAAGAAATACAAACAATTATAAAACATATTATGAGCAACTATACTCCAGCAAATTGACGATCTGGAAGAAACAGATGCATTCCTAGAGACATATAAACTACCACAACTGAACCAGGATGAAATAGAAAACCTGAACAGATCCATAACCAGTAAGGAGATAGAAGCAGTCATCAAAAATCCCACAACAAGCAAGAGCCCAGGGCCAGACAGTTTCCCAGGGGAATTCTATGAAGCATTTAAAGAAGAATTAATTCCTATTCTCCTCAAACTGTTCCAAAAAACAGAAATGGAAGGAAAACTTCCAAACTCATTTTATGAGGCCAGTATTACCTTGATCCCCAAACCAAAGACCCCATCAAAAAAGAGAATTACAGACCAGTATCCTTGATGAACACAGATGTGAAAATCCTCACCAAAATACTAGCCAAAAGGATCCAACAGTACATTTAAAGGACTATTCACCATGACCCAGTGGGATTTATTCCAGGGCTGCAAGGTTGGTTCAACATTTGCAAATCAATCAATGTGATACAATACATTAATAATAGAACAAGAACCATATGATACTCTCAATAGATGCTGAAAAAGCATTTGACAAGGTACAGCATCCTTTCTTGATCAAAACTCTTCACAGTGTTGGCATAGAGTGTACATACCTCAATATCATCAAGGCCATCTATGAAAAATCCACAGCAAATATCATTCTCAATGGAGAAAAACTAAGAACTTTTACACTAAGGTAAGGAACACAGCAGGGATGACCATTATCACCACTGCTGTCAACATAGTACTAGAAGTCCTAGCCTCAGCAATCAGACAACAAAAAGAAATTAAAGGCATCCAAATCAGTAAAGAAGAAGTCAAACTATCTCTCTATGCAGATGATATGATACTTTATATGGAAAACCCAAAAGACTCCACTCCAAAACTGCTAGAACTTGTATAGGAATTCAGTAATATGTCAGGATATAAAAACAATGCACAGAAATCCGTTGCATTTCTCTACACCACCAACAAGACAGAAGAAAGAGAAATTAAGGAGTCAATCCCATTTACAATTGCACCCAAAACCATAAGATACCTAGGAATAAACCTAACCAAAGAAGCAAAGAATCTATACTCAGAAAACTATAAAGTACTCATGAAAGAAATTGAGGAAGACACAAAGAAATGGAAAAATGTTCCATATTTATGGATTGGAAGAACAAATATTGTGAAAATGTCTATTCTACCTAAAGCAATCTACACATTTAATGCAATCCCTATCAAAATACCATCCTTTTTTTTTTTTTTTTTCAAAGAAATGGAACAAATAATCCTAAAATTTATATGGAACCAGAAAAGCCCCTGAATAGCCAGAGGAATGTTGAAAAAGAAAACCAGAGTTTGTGGAATCACAATTCCGGACTTCAATCTCTATTACAAAGCTGTCATCATCAAGCAGACACCTAGATCAGTGCAACAGAATAGAGAGCCCAGACATAGACCCTCAAGTCTATCATCAACTAATCTTTGACAAAACAGGAAAGAATGTCCAGTCAAAACAAAAAAAGACAGTCTCTTCAACAAATGGTGTTGGGAAACTTGGACAGCCACATGCAGAAAAATGAAACTGGACCATTTCCTGACACCACATACAAAAATAGACTCTAAATGGATGAAGGACCTCAATGTGAGAAAGGAATCCATCAAAATTCTTGAGGAGAACACAGGCAGCAACCTCTTCGACCTCAGCCACAGCAACTTCTTCCTAGAAACATCGCCAAAGTCAAGGGAAGCAAGGGCAAAAATGAACTATTGGGACTTCATCAAGATCAAAAGCTTTTGCACAGTGAAGGAAACAGTTAACAAAACCAAAAGACAACTGACAGAATGGGAGAAGATATTTGCAAACAACATATCAGATAAAGGGCTAGTATCCAGCATCTATAAAGAACTTATCAAACTCAACACCCAAAGAACAAATAATCCAATCAAGAAATGGGCAGAGGACAGGAACAGACATTTCTGCAAAGAAGACATCCAGATGGCCAACAGACACATGAAAAAGTGTTCCACATCACTTGGCATGAGGGAAATACAAATCAAAACCACAATGAGATACCACCTCACATGAGTCAGAATGACTAAAATGAACAAGTCAGGAAATGACAGATTCTGGCAACGATGCAGAGAAAGGGGAAGCCTCCTACACTGTTGGTGGGAATGCAAGCTGGTGCAGCCACTCTGGAAAACAGCATGGAGGTTCCTCAAAAATTTGAAAAAAGAGCTACCCTACAACCCAGGAATCACACTACTGGGTATTTACCTTAAAGATACAAATGTAGTGATCTGAAGGGACACGTGCACCCGAATGCTTATAGCATCAATGCCCACAATAGCTAAACTATGGAAACCTAGATGTCCATCAACAGATGAATGGATAAAGAAGAAGTGGTATATATACACAATGGAATACTATGCAGCCATCAAAAGAAATGAAATTTTGCCATTATGACAACATGGATAGAACTAGAGGGTATCATGCTGAGCGAAATAAGTCAGTCAGAGAAAGACAATTATCATGTGATCTCCCTGATATGAGAATGTTGAGAGGCAGAGTGAGGGGGTTGGGAGGTAGGGAAGGAAACTATGAAACAAGATGGGATCGGGAGGGAGCAAACCATAAGAGACTCTTAATCTCACAAAACGCACTGAGGGTTGCTGGGGGGAGGGTGAGAGGGAAAGGGTGGTGGGGTAATGGACATTGGGGATGGTATGTGCTATGGTGAGTGCTGTGAAGTGTATAAAACTGGCGATTCACAGACCTGTACCCCTGGGGCTAATATACATTATATGTTAATAAAAAATTAAAAAAATAAAAATATATAAAAACAAGGGCATTTCATATACAAATCTGTATTTCTGCCTTCTTGCCTTAAGAAACTGGGACATGCATTTATGCAGGCTAGACAATCAGCTAGAACAGAAAAAGTGCTGTTTCCTTTAGATAGGGTGTATAATCTTTACTACAGTTCTAACCATTCCCCCAATGAAACCCTAACTCTCTCAATTATCTTTTATCAGAGCCCTGCCACTTTTGTAATCCATATGTATATATATATCAGTGCCTCTATAAAGAATTGAAAACTAAAAGCAAGACCAATAAAATATTACATTTTAAGAAAAAGGGAAAATTTATTCACTTGTAGAAATAAGTCTATTTTTACAATTAAATATGTAAACCATCTCTGTAACAAAAAGACAAAACCCAATCCACTTCAATTATTTATATTATCATCCCGGCCCTTGCAAACTTCTGCACTAGAAGCTCCATGTATACAAAGCCAGGTAGTATGCTAGTTCCTGGGAATATAATTGTTAGCATTATTGATAGGTCCTTGGCTTCACAGAGTTTATAAACCAGTGGGGAGAAAACTATTTGGAATTTTAGTAAAGTTAAGCAGGCAATTAAAATAAAGCCCCTTCCTTAACCATTAGAAAAATGGAAACTTCAAGGACCTGTCCTTTTGTGAAGCACAGGAAAAGCACAAAGGCCTGGGAAAAAAATGTTTGGCTAACCTCATTTTGGACTGTGAGATCTGAGGATATGATAACCCATGTGTCTATTTATGCCAGTAATCACCAGTTCCCATACTACTTACCTACGCAACTATCTGCCTCTCTCCTTCATGGACTGCAACCTTCTAGTATGTGATCAGCAGACTCCCCTATAGCTGCCATCTTTAGTCTGGATATTTTCATGGTTGGCTGACCATCACTAAAACTTGGCTCCTCCTTGTGGAAGTCCTTTCTTGAATTGCTCTTAAGAGAAAGTCTTCTTCCGTTCCCATGGAGGGAGACAAACCATAAGAGAATCTTAATCTCAGGAAAAAAACTGAGGGTTTTTGGAGGGGAAGGGATGGGATGGAATGGGGTGGCTGGGTAATGGACATTAAGGAGGGTATGTGCTATGGTGAGTGTTGTGAACTGTGCAAGACTGATGACTCACAGACCTGTAACCTTGAAATAAATAATACATTATATGTTAGTGGAAAATAAATAAATAAATAAATAAATAAATGAGAAAGTCTTCTTTTTCTTTCTCACTCCACAAATCTCATGACCAAGAGGTAAAATAAATGTCCTCCTTCCTCCTTAATGCCACAGTCAGGTAATTATCACTCACCTTCTTTTGAAGGAATTAATGCTATCTAAAGCCTGTGTCATCTTCTTTTGCCACCCTCTCATATCTTTTATTATTTATCATGTTCATTGTCTTATTTCTTTTTTTTATTTTATTTTATTTCTTTTCAGTGTTCCAGCATTCATTATTTATGTACCACACCCAGTGCTCCATGCACACCCACTTATATCTTGATACCATCTACAGAGCTGTTCCTTATCATTTGTTGAAGACAACTTTCAGCTACTTGAATAATGACATAGATGAATTAGCCACACCTCAATCTCTTTGGTCCTTGAAGCCTCATCTCTATACTACCAACACACACCCATTCCAATAATTAACTTTGATTTCAAGAGAAATCCTACCGAATCTGAAATGTGGACTTTATACATTATAATTCCTAATCCCTCTCCAGCCCTTTTGCCATAACTGTCTTTTGATTACCCCTCCCCAGATTTTTTTTCTTTTTTGTCCATCTTGATTACACAGTATGCCACTACAATCACTCACTTGCAAACACTCTCATTTGCCCCTTCCCCCTCCATTTTCGCTCTAGGAAACCTCTTGTTGAACTTCAACCTTCACCACTTTGCTGCCTATAATTGGGCACCTAAATATTTCTAGGGGAGAGAAAAACATATAACTGGACATATTTCACATTCAAGTCACAATAAAATTCCTCAAATGAGCACGAAGTAATTAACTCCTAGAACTACTATTTCTTTAGTACATTTGTTTTCCAACATTCTGAAATAATTTGTCATGTCTTTACATTGTCAACTCCACTATGCTAAGTATTAATGATTTAATTAATATTTATTGTGACAATTGAAGGCATCCAACATAAACTCTTTGGCATAGACTGCTAGGAATTTCAAAATATTCCATTTTTTTTTAACAACAGAACTCCATTTTTTTCTTTCAGAACTTCATTTATTTTATAAGCATATTTCCATCCAGTTAAAAGATTTTATTTCCCAGCCTTCCTTGGAGCTAGGTATGACCTTACAACTTGGTCCTAGCCAAGGAGATATAAAAAGAAATGTGTGATAGTCTCATAAAGCTCATTAGAAGGTATGGATGTGGCCTTCTTTTTCTAGTTTCTTCAAATTACTGCCTGGAAATTTAAAAAAAAAAAAAATGTAGTGTCTTTTATGCAAAAACTTCTTTAAGAAAAAAGGAAAAGGGTCAAGTCAAAAGGAACAGAAATTCATAATAAATGATGTCATGTCATAATAAATGATCATTTGTGGTCCCTGCCAAGGACTGTTTGAAAAGAGTGGGAGAATTAGAAGACATTACAGGAGACAGAGTGAGTGAAAAGAGCAGAGGAGACAACTAGTTCATAAAAATCTTTTAAGAAGTTTGATTATGAAAGAGATGAAGAAGTAAACTGCAGAAGAATTAGAAAAAAAGACTTTTTTAATGGGAAGTGCTTAATCATTTTCATACTACTTTTACTCACTGAAGGAATATGTGCTGATTTTAACAAGTTCATCAGTCTAAAGGAGACTAATGGAAAAATTGATATTCCCTCCAGACCTTTCCTATTATCCCAGCCCCCTACCATAATCCATAATTTACTGTTGTTAACATACTTTAACATGGCATTGTTTGAATTTTCTCTCCCCTAAAGTGGGGATAATATTAGTATTGACGTAAAACGTTGGTGAAGTTGACATGTGCTGTTATTTCTTGGCAACTGGACCTGTGACTGGTTCATTTCCTCTCAGATTGATGCCCTGATGTGGTCTTGTTCTGTTCTACAGCACAGATGTGTGTCTCCTTTTTTTCTTGGGCTTTTCCTTTATTGGCTTCCAATTAGTTTCAAGATTCCGGATGCACTAGCAGAAGACTGCAGGAGAGAAAAGCAGTGAGGATAGTTATAATTATCTTTCTCTTTCTCTTGTCCCCATGCCAGGTCTCAGCAAGAATTGCCTGCACTCTAGTAAGCACCACCTTGCCACACTGTACTTCTAACTATTAGGGTGATAGTAGAGTTCAACTCTTGCCAAGTTCTGGATGTCTTACTATCATCCATTGGGTTTGTCATGTCTTTTATCACTTTTGTCATGTTCCTTCTATTAAACTACGTGACAGGAGCTCTCTTCCTGATTTTACCCTGATACCTGGCATCATCATCAATGCCGTCAGAATGAATCAGTAAATGGGAATCAGTTACATCTGGAAACAAGTGTCTCAGAAAGTCAAAGATGGAGTTCAAAGCTTAGGAAAGAGGAGAAGCCTGCAACTGGAAGAAGGAAAAACATCTCCTTATTAAAAGAAGAAAAGGAAGGGGCACCTGGGTGGTTCAGTCAGTTAAGCATCTGCCTTCAGCTCAGGTCATGATCCCAGGTCCCGGGACTGAGTCCTACATTGGGCTCCCTGCTCAGCGGGAAGCCTGCTTCTGCCTCGGTCCCTCTCTCTGCTCATGCTTTCTCTCTCTCTCTGTCTTTCTCTTTCAAATAAATAAATAAAATCTTGGGGGAAAAAAGAGGAAAAGGAAGAAAACATTAATATAAAACCAGGTAAATAGTCAGTCTAGTTTATTTTGTATACATTTTGTTATTTTTACATAATCCATTCATTCTGTGCATGTTTGAGGCAACTGAGACCAGAGTGTAATTGTATCTTATCTCCTACTAACACCTTAGCAAGGTAGTGAGTCTCCAGGGAAAGATGACAGAATTGTGTGTTTATGCAGATAGAGCCTTACAAAGTGTAACAGAGCTCTTCAGGTCCCCGAGTGCATAGCAACAACAGAATAATATTCATGCCACACAAAATGGGACAAAAATAAAAATTTCCAGATAGATTGGGGCTTAATTAGGCTCAAAATTTCCCCAAGCACAACACTGTGGGAGCAACAACAAAATTATTTCTCTTGGCCTGAGCATGGTTCTACAGAAGAAAAGAGATTTGCTGAACTTAATGGACCAGATGAGAACCAGGAATAACATAGTAGAAATCTGTATAGAATGACCACTGAGAAATAAGCAAGACAATGAGTGAGTCAATAGAAGTCAGTGTGAACATAGCATATTTAGAACTAGATGTCCATCATACCCCCAGTGTTTGGGACTATGTAAGAACCACAGAACTTTGAAATATTACTTTGTATGAATGAACCATAGCATTTTGGTCATTTTGTTGTTTTCTTTCATTTCCCCACATATTAAAAAAAATCTATAAAGACAGACTTAGTTACAGAATTATTGGGAAAGAATTTTTTCAAATATTTATATATTTTTTCAAATGGGAAAAAATAGAGATACATATTTACATAGGATCAAAACCATGGTAACCAGGTAAAATGCAAGAGTGGGAATTCCCACGGTGCCTATTCTTCATTCTGTACTCAGTAACAAGACATTCTTAACTGAGATTCCTCAGTTTAAAATTATTTCACCCTTGTTTTCTCAATATCTTCAACTGGGTGGCAATGTGGTAATTAAAATAATAATTTAAACTTTACTTTTGGGCCATATTTATAATGGATTTTGAAGTCACTTATAAGCTTTCTTTACAAACAAAGATAAATTCTTACTTGGCATTTAGAATGCATTAGCCAAAATTTATTTGTGGATTTTCTTCAAAGAGAAAAATAATGGTGTCCTCTCAAAGGGTAAACATGAGGATAAGGTGAAAGGATTCATTGTTTGCTTAACAAATTTATCACAAATTTGGATTATTTAGGAGGTATCTTTCAGGGCTGAGCATTTACATTCAACAATTGTAAGCTAATTGTGAATTGTTATAATGTGTTTGACAATATCCATATAATAGAAATTAAGTTTGAGCTGAAAAAGAAACCTGATTATTGGTAATATAGTTTTTTACCTTTCATTGCATGTAACAAAAACTATAGTATTAGTGGTTAAAAAATGTATGTTATCTTTTTTCACTAAACATGTCTGGTCTAGTAAAAAAGATTGTGGAGTGAGTCAGCGAAACTTTCACTGACATAAAACACAATTAACTACATTTCCCAGTAATAAGATTCATTTATTGAAAATTTTAACACCAGACAGTGCCATCTCTTTGTAAACATCATCCCAGCTCCTCTACACTACAGGAATTACTCTGTCATAGCTCAGTAAGCTGGAAATTTTTCATTCATGTTTATACTTTATATCTATATATTTATATGTCTAAATATTTTTTTCACAAAAGGAAATTGCCCAGATAAGGAATGTTTTTCATCCAACCTAGATTTTTAATAAATATTTGTTTTAACCATTTAGGAAAAGAGAAATAAAAGAATCTCACATGGTAAGTAATATAAATTATCACTTTTTTTGATAAAATGCTGACCCTTTATAGAGTTGAATGTGAAATTTTAAGAATGGGGCACTGGGATACCACACAGTCCACTAGATATCCCTGGTTCATTATCCTATGTCATTAGAGACACATCTGTAAAAACTTTGAGAAACACACCAAGGACTGCAATTCTTTGGTTGCTGATTTCACATCCTTTCAATAATTCAGTAACTTTGCCCAACTTTGTCCATTAGCAAACAGTACCTCCTTGAGCCTTTACTCCTCATAAATTTCCTCTTACTGTAAAATTAAAGACCTATGTCCTGATCCCAGATCAAATGAAAATTGCCAGAAACTGGCAAGTAGGGTCACCTGTTAATTCATAAAGGCCTTAGTGGGTCCTTTGCATCTACCTGGAGAGTATATATCCATGTCTCTTTTTCCCTTTGCTTTCAGTAACCTGACTTTGAAGGGAAACAGAAAAGAGCCTTCAAAATGTCTATCGGCCATGTAACAATAATAGTGTGGGGTCGGTAGTAATATATAAAGCACTAGGAAATGGTGAAAATATAAATATGATAATAACTATAAAGGACATGAGAACCAAAAGGACAGGACTCTGTTTGAGGATGTCTTAACTTTTCAGTCAAGAAAGAAGGATATATTTTCTTCTGCAAGAAGTTTGGAAACAGAAATAATTTGGAATGTGCCTTTATCTTGCTTCTTAGATCTCTGCTTCCATTAAAGGATAATCTTTGGATTATTAAGCTGGCTTTTGTAAAATCCAAAGATCTTACTATGAACTTTTACATACTTAAGCATTCTCTGGGCATGGAAAAACAGCCATACCTGTCAAATACAGGGGAGGCCATCTCCTTCTATTACTATAGCAGGGCTTGGTACCTCAGCCTTCTAAACATTCATCTCCATAGCATTTTGCAAAGCCTGTTTATGAAGGAGAGCACTACAGGATTTCCTGCAGATTTCATCTTCATTGATTTGTTAACTGATCTCTATATAATAGTTAATACATCACCACTAGTGAGGACACAGAGAATAAGTATCATCCTATAAATTATCAGAAAAGTCATTTTCAACATGAAAGCAATAATCTTTTATTAAAGTCTACACAGACCTGTTCTCTTACTAGTAGATAGTGCACTCAAAGAAGTTGTAAAGTAGTGTCTGAAATACTCTCTTAGGGTGTTAAATATTATTGAAATCTGGGAAAGGATTAAAGCAAGCTCAGTTTTATAGGGTTATTTTTCTTAAGTTTCATTAACACACAGCTGAAAGAACATATCAGATCTTGCAACAAAATGACCAAAATATTCATTATAAGTTGATTCTAATAAATGGTACCTTTTTTTAAAGAAAATACACTAGGCCTAAAGAGGGAACATATCAAACTGTGATTTTAATAGAATTGTCTTGGTTGATACTACAAACATAATAATATATTACTGAAGGAAGATACTGCCTAAATTAACTTGAATCATTTTATTGATATTGTATACTTCACTCTTCACCAAAAGAACAATAATGTTGTTAAAAAAGCTCATATAATAGGGACACCTGGGTGGCTCAGTTGGTTAAGCAGCTGCCTTCGGCTCAGGTCATGATCCCAGCGTCCTGGGATCGAGTCCCACATCGGGCTCCTTGCTGGGCAGGGAGCCTGCTTCTCCCTCTCCCTCTGCCTCTGCCTACCACTCTGTCTGCCTGTGCTCGCTTGCTCTCTCTCCCTTCTCTCTGACAAATTAAAAAAAAAAAAAAAATCTCATATAATAATGTTGCTCTAGTTAAATTTCTGCCATTTAAGCAAATAATGGTTTATTTTTTACACTTTAAAAATTATATTTTATGTGAAAAGAGTTATACTCTTTAAAAATATTTACATCATATAGAACTTCCCAATAGTTCAAAGTCTAAATGTAAAACTTTGATACTGAAAGATATTTCCCTGGTTTAATATATCTAGTAATTAGATATTCATAACATAGACTTTTATCTTTCTATCTCTTGCTTTACCTTTAACATATTATTAACACTACCTTATTTTTCCTTTTGTTATATAAAGAAATGAGATATGTAAAATACATTTGCATTTTCCAATTCAACATTCTAAAAGTTATCTGCCAAATTGTAAAAAAGTTAAAAATGTTCTCAATTCCTAAATCACCAAAATATTATGATTTACAACTCTTTTCATTATGTGGCCACTGTGACAACATGAACCTTTTAAAGACAACACTGTAGTTCACATCATCATGATATACCTTGAACCATACAGAGCAGTCCTTTCCTTGCCAAGTGACATTTTAATAGTTTTTATTTTTGTGATTCATTTTATCATGAGTTCTTTGGATTTTTTAGGCATTTGGACACTTGAAAAAACAATTTCCTTCTTAAGAACATAAGAATTATATTTTTTCCAAATGAAATTAAAGTTTGTGGAAACTAAAGTTTAATGAAATGAAAGTCTATTTTTTCTTTCCTTCTTTTATAGTAAGTCTATCTGTCTTCCTTTCTTTCTTCCTTCTTTCCTTCTTTCCTTCCTTCTGTCTTCCTGCCTTCCCTTTCCTGTCTTCCTGCCTTCTTGCCTTCCTTTGGACAAAATCCTCAGAGAAGCCACCAATAATTACATCACATTCTAGTTTACTTAATTAATGACTTTGTGTGAAAATATTTTCTTCTATTTATGTATCTTCCTACATATTTCAAGTAAATGGCACTTTATGTGTAAGTTTAATATTCCTGAATGTAATAGTTATACTTTAATTTTACTCACTCTATTAATCAGGGATTTGCCAGATAAATAGAATCAATCAATACCATATATACCTTTATATCTCTATCTATCCATTCATCTATCCAAAGAGATTTATTATAACAGTTTTTTCACACAATTATGGAGGATAAATCCCACAATATGTTTTTTGCAAACTGGAGACCCAAGAAAGCTGATGGTCTAAGTCAGAAGGCTGAGAACCAGGAGAACCAATAGTGAAAATTTCAGTCCAAGACTGAAGAACTGAGATGCAAGGAAGAGGATGATAAAATTCCAGTCCAAGGACAGGAAAAGACTGATATTCCATCCCAGTGGTCTAGCAAAGAGCTAATTCTTATTTCCTCTGCTTTGTTATTGTTTTTAGTGTTGTTCTACTCATGCCCTCAATGGACTGGATGACAACCACTCACATTGGGAAGGCCAGTCTACTTTATTCAGTCTACTGATTCAAATGCTAATCACATCCAGAAATCCCCTCACAAACACAGCACCCTAATGTATAACTATCTGGGCACCCTGTGCTCCAGTCAGATTGACACAAAATTAACCATTGCATCCACATATTTTTTCTATTTGACTTTTTTCTCCTTTAGTATTGGTAAAATTATAGTTACCTTATAAAACTATGTCAAAATAAACCCTTCATAATTATTTTCTCTCCAAACATGTGTCTCAACTCCTTCCATTACACTTTTTATGTTTTCATATTAGAATTAAATAATCAAGTATATTATAGGAATTCAATAGTATGCAAACTATATTAGTAAAATTATGATAAGTTATATAATCAATATATCAAGTAAATTTATTTCACATTACAAAACCTAACTATAACATTCTTAAATAGATGAATTATATTCATTTATTATTTCAGTTAAATGTTTCTAAGTGTTCTAGATCCTACATGATGACACTTGTAACCAATATTGAACATGTATTTCCTTATAAAATTAAGCTTACAAAGAAATAAACATAAACAAAAAACAATAACCTCTTTTCACACCAAGTAATACAGAAACTCTACTTCCTTCTAAGATAATTTCCTTTTTCAAAAGTGGGATATGTAATTTATCAATTATTCATTAAATTTTCACCAAAATTCATGTGCTCTTTGGTTAACTAAAGAAAAAATGTAATTAGATAAAAGTGGACTTTGATGTATTTCTCAATTTTAAGATTTTTTTGTTGTTGTTATTGTTGTTTGAGGATAAACCACCACACTGTGTATTTTTCTTTTCTTTCCTTTTCTTTATTTCTTTTTTTTTTCTTGGCATGGGTATAAGACAGTTACTCTGGTAAGGCAATAGTTATCTTTTAGAATTGATTTCTTTTTTTTTAGAATTAATTTCTAGCAATCAGTATTTCTTTAGAAATATTTAATATAAATTATATTTGTAACCACTGTGACTCTATTTTTTTAATTTTTGTATTTTTTTATTATGTTATGTTAGTCACCATACAAAACATCATTAGTTTTTTTTTATTTAATTTAATTTTTTAAATTTAATTTTATTTCTTTTCAATGTTTCAAAATTCATTGTTTATGCACGACACCCAGTGCTCCATGCAATACGTGCCCTCCATAATAACCACCACTAAGCTCACCAAACCCCCAACAATTCTCCCCTCCAAAACCATCGGTTTGTTTCTCAGAGTCCACAGTCTTTCATGGTTTGTCTCCCCCTCCAATTCCCCCAACTCACTTCTCCTCTCCATCTTCCAATGTCCTCTGTGTTATTCCTCATGCTCCAGTTGACTTTTGATGTAGTGTTCCATGATTCATTATTTGTGTATAAGACCTACTGCTCCATGCAGTATGTGCCCTCCATAATACCCATCACCAGGCTAACTCATCCTCCCACCCTCTCCCTTCTGAGACCTTCAGTTTGTTTATTGGAGTCTATTTTTAACTTTTTGAGTAACCTCCACACTTCTGCCAAAATGGCTGTACCAGCTTGCATTCCCACCAACAGTGTAAGAGGGTTCCCCTTTCTCCACCACCTCTCCAATATTTGTTGTTTCTTGCCTTGTCAATTATTGCCATTCTAACTGGAATAAGATGGTATCTCAATGTGGTTTTGATTTGAATTTCCCTGATGGCTAATGATGAATTCTTTGATTGTTCTGTGACATTAAAGGCCCAGTTCTCTATAAAGTTTAATTAACTACATATCATTCACACATGTAGATATGCATCTTAAAAATAGATGTCATTTCATAGAAAATATAAGCAAAAAAATATTAAACTAGAACTAAGATGTTATTTCTCTACTACTAATTAAGTATTGTTAAAGGCTTTGTCATATTTCTAAGGATTTTTGTAAATTAAAAGAAAACTTAGACAAGATATGTGTCTGCTGTCTTCATTACACTGGATAAGAAATGACAGAACAATTAATGTCTGGGCTTTGCTTCTAGTAAGAAGATATAAAAAATAATAATGATTCAGTAGTATGAGTGATTCATTTTCAGTCTAAAATCCAAGTAGTAAGTTAACACTTCATTTTCAAGGGGATTTCATATATTTTCCCCTTGGTTCCTGTTAGGTCCCCCAATAATGGGTCCATGATCAATGGAGCGAGACTTGAACTAGCCTATCACCTTGGTCAGAATTGGTGCCCAAAAGGTGGGATCCACACTCCTTGGTAGCTAGGGAGACAGTATGCATGCCCCACTGATTGGATGTCTCCACCTGGCCTGACCCACCCTTGTATTTGGGCTTGGTTACCTGGGACTAGTTTCCCAGACTTGCTTTTAAGTAAGTTCCCGGGGCAGGGGGGTGGGGGTGGGGGGTAGGGGGGTGGGGGTTGGGGCAGGGTCAGTTTAAGTTTTACTGCATAAACAACAAAATCACTGTTTAACTGGATGGAATTGCTCTGGCTAAATAGGCCCTTACAGTTCCAAAAAGAAAGCTTTTATTACTATGGCCAAAAAGAAGAGACCAATATAGAAAAACAAATATAATGAAGGATATAGGATCAAAATCTAAAGTGTTTTTTTTTTCTTGTTTTTAAAAGTCTAAAGAATTTAATGCTGTCACAGAGCAAGAATATTCTGTCCCCTTCAAGATCTGTCTAGCTGGACTAAAATGAAACTGACTTGAGATTAACAGGAGAAAATAAAATTTAATAGTGTGCATATGGGAAATCCATACAGGCATAGAAATTCCAAAGACAGTCAGGCAAAATTAAGTATATATGCCACCTTAAACTAAGGAGATGGGAGCTGGGGCCTGTGACTTAAAAAGAAAGGAATGTAATACTTAGGAAGATTTAAAAAAAAAAAAAGATTAAATGTTTGGTAAACAAATCTTTGCTGGGCCACTCAGAAACAATGAGACATAGAGGAGATGGATCAAAAAGTCTTGATTGTTTCCTCTCTATTGTGTCTATTTTGTATGGTAATATAGTTATCCATGGTGAACTCTCTCTTTCTGGGGCAGTTCCTCTATCTAAATTCTTTTACATAGTTGAGGAGGAGATAAAGAACTTTTTCTGAATCTGCTGGGTTTTGATGCTATTTAACTCAAAATAGTTATTATTGATGTAGGAAAGATGTTAGGGTTCAGATCTGATGGCCAAGAAAGAATTCTTGAGATATTTTCAGTGAAAAAAAATCTGGTTTTAATAAAGCACAGAGACAGGACCCATAGGGAGAAATAGCTGCCCACGGGTCATGAGGAATGGCCCATTATATGCTTTCAAGTTGGGAGGGAGTTCAGGATAGCATAAGCCTCCCAGGTATTTTGGAAACAAGTTTTCCAGGATCCTGAGGGGGCTAGCTATTGTTAGGAAAAGATCATTTATCCAGTCATGAAACTCTTCAAATGCAGTGGGTCATATGCTTGGAGGATGACTGCCAATGTGTATTTTGGAGGTTAAAGATAAAGGAAGTTTCCAAAGGAATTTTTATATGTTAAAGTAGATTTACAGGATCTTGGTGGTTCAGCCTAAGATTTCCTTTTGCTCTTAGCAAACTATTAACGTCCAGGCAGCTGTGTTCCTAGAGGAATGGCACTCTGCCTATTTCAAGGATTTATCAATGAGGTCTAAGTCATAAGGTAAATTAATAATTTTTCTTCAGTCTTTATTTCCCATATCAGTTATACCAAAATGGCTTATATAAGGGTAGCCTGTCTTTAGCCCTTTGGATGGCATTGATGCTCCCACAGATTAACATATTTGGCAATACTGACATTCCCCAAACTGAATCAAGCATAAACTCATGGATAGCATATTGGACAGGCCTTACTAGAGGGAACTATGTGGAAGTGCATCAGGAGTGAGATAATTGCCTATAGCAAGCAATTGACTATATCACTTCAGAAAGACTCATCACAATTAAAAGCTATTTGGAAAATCTTAACCAAATCAGAATAAAATTTATTTCCTTCATTTATTAAAACTTATAAGTTGACTATCAAAATACAGTTAATGATTTCATGTATTATGTATATTTAGTCTTATAATAATATATATTAAACATGCATATTTTATTTTAAATATGCATAAAATTTTATTTAAATATACATAGGTTATGATTGATTATTCTCCATAAATCTGTTTGTTATCTACAAAGCAACTAAATTTTTTAAAAAGTCTTTATAAGTGTTTATTTTTTTTAATTTTTTATTTAAATTCCAGTTAGTTTACATACAGTATAATACTGGATTCAGGTGTACAATATGCTGATTCAACAATTCATACAATACCCGGTGCTCATCATAGTAAGTGCACTCCTTAATCCCCATCACCTATTTAACCCATTCCCCCACATACCTTTCCCCTGGTAATCATTAGTTTGTTCTGTGCAGCTAAGAGGCTGTTTCTTGGTGTGTCTCTCTCACTTTTTTTTCCCCTTTGCTTGTTAATTTTGTTTCTTAAATTCCCCATATGAGTGAAATAATATGGTATTTGTCTTTCTCTGCCTGACTTATTTTGCTTAGCATAATACTCATAGTTACTTAGATCCATCCACATAGTTGAAAGTGGCAAGACTTCATTCTTCTTTACGGTTGAGTAATATTCCATTATAGATATAAATATGCTAATATTAATATATACTTAATTATAATATATAAATAATATATTGTGGAGATATATATGTGTATGTATGTGTATGTGTGTGTGTGTGTGTATATATATAAAATCACATTTTAATCCATTCATCAGTCAATGGATACTTGAGCTGTTTCCATAATTTGGCTATTATAGGTAATGCAACTATAAACATTGTAAGTATTTAATATATAGATTTTTTTTTACTTAAAACAGAGTTACATTCAATAAAACCATCATAACTTGAAAATATCTTAAGTTGAAAATGCATTTAATACACCCAACCTATGAAATGTCGTAGCTCAGCTTGCTTAACTTAAATGTGCACAGAACACTTACATTTGCAAATAGTTGGGCAAAATTATCTAATACAAAACCTATTTATAATAAAATGTTGAATATCTCATGTAACATATTGAATACTGTAGTGAAAGTAAAAAACAGAATGGTTGTATGGACAAACAATGAAGCTGCCATACATGTTGTCAGTTCAGATGAAAGAATGCACAGTAAAAGTCATGTTGCCCCCAGGCATGCCTGGACCAGCCAAGGAACCTGTAGGAATGCAATCCCACTAGCTTACAAGTAGTTAATCAACACTACATTAAAGATATAATAACCAGATGTACCTGATGAAATCTCTAACATAAAGAGTAAAGGAAACTCCATGGACTTTCAGATTCCAAGAATTTTGAGATGAAAAGGACCTGCAGGGGACCAGATGAAAGCACCAGAGCACCTGCAAGCAGGACTGCCTGGGTCTCAAATCAACAGCATCTACCTTCTCAGGAGATACCTGCCCCTAATTCTGACTTTAAAAACTGTTACTTGCAAGCTATCAGGAAATATAAGACTTTAATAGCATTAGCTCCTCATTCTAATGTGTGGTGCCACACCAATAAATATTCTGTCTTTCTTCACTGCAAAATCTCATGGCCAGTTTTTACTGGCTTGCTATGCATGAGGTGGACAAACTCTCATTTGGTTTAGTTACAAGAATGTCTGTAAGTGTATTGGTCATTCACCCTCATGCTCATGTGACTGACTGGGAGCTGTAGCTCGCTGTCCCTGCCCAATATCATGATAGAGTATTGGGCACGTTGGTGGCTCAGTCATTTAAGCATCAGACTCTTGATTTTGGCTCAGGTCATGATCTCAAGGTCTTGAGATTGAGCCCCACATCAAGCTCTGCACTCCATGTGGTCTGCTTGAGATTTTCTCCCTCTGGGCCTCCCCCTGCTCAAGCTCTCTCATTCTCTCTCTCTCAAAGTAAATGAAAGCTTAAAAAAAAAAAAAAAAAGAGGACTGTACCACATATTGCTAGCCCAGAAAAAGGTCAAACTTCAAAATTCAAAGTACAGTTTCTATTTAATGTGAATTGGCTTCACACCATTGTAAGACCAAAAACTCACAAGTGGAAATATCATTAAGTTGGTAACTCTCTGTATATGCAATTAAGTTAAATTAATTACGAGTTTTTAAGTCAAGTGACCCAGAAGAAGTAAGTGGCACCACTTACAAAACTCTGTTTGGGTCCCTTATGATGTGGAAAACAAAGGCAAAAAGAAAAAAATTAAATACCCTTACTACTTACAGCCCA
>PISX010023943.1:0-28822 GCA_004024625.1 Mellivora capensis | reverse complement strand
CGTGGCCTGCCCTGTGGCTTGGGTCTCTTAAAGCATCCACCTAGGTTCCAGCAGTGCAAAAACTGCCAGGCCCTCTTAAGAATTAGGCCTGGAGTGGGAGTGGTATGGCTTCTGCCACATTTTGTGGGGTAAAGTCAGTCCCAGGGACAGCTGAGATGCAAGGCAAGGGACTATACAAAGACTTGAGTAACAGGAGACAAGGTCCCTGGGGTCACCAAGCAACAAAATGCCACACTATCCTTTGTAACAAAACTCCTCAGGGGCGCCTGGGTGGCTCAGTGGTTAAAGCCTCTGCCTTCGGCTCAGGTCATGATCCCAGGGTCCTGGGATTGAGCCCCACATCAGGCTCTCTGCTCAGCAGGGAGCCTGCCTCCTCCTCTCTCTCTCTCTGCCTGCCTCTCTGCCTACTTGTGATCTGTCTGTCAAATAAATAAATAAAAATCTTAAAAAAAAAACCTCCTCAAAGAAACTGCCCGTGCTCAATCCTTCTGACACCCCCCTCCCATTCTTTGTAAACCATTCTGATCAGGGGCCATTCCTGCTGCTCCTTGGGTGCCCCTTTTGTCAAGGTGGCTAGTGGCTTCCTTGTGGCAAAATCCATGCTCATTTCTCAGTTCTCATCTCTCACATGGGTAAGCACAGTTGACTGCTCCCTTCTCTCTTGTCTGATTTCCAGAACCCTGTGTGGTCTCGGTCCTCCATCTGGTCTCTCCTCCTTCTCCTTCTCCACCTTTTCTCTTCTCTACTCCTTCACTGGTTCTTTTCTCTCCCCAATCTCTTAATGCTGAGAAGGGCTGAGACTTGGTCTTTGATCCTCTTCTCTTCCCCATCTGTATCACTGTCTTGGTAACATTGCCCAGTGTCATCGCTTTCAATACCATTTATATGTAAGTGATGACGTTTATGTCTCCAGCCTAGACTTCTCTTGAATTCCGAGCAGAGACTGCCTGTTTGACATCTCCACCAGATACCCAGTGCACAGCTAAATCCCTCATGTCCAAAACTCAGGCTACTGATTGTGCCCCCTCCCAAAACCTTGACCTGACCCCAGCTCTCCCCATTTAGGTGGGTGGCAACTCCTTACTTGCAGTTACTCAGGCCAAAAACCCCAGCATCAAAACTGATTCCTCTCTCCCTCTGACACCCATATCCAAGTCGCCATGAAATCCTGCTGGATCTAGCTTCAGAGTATACCCAGACTCTGACCACCTCTTATCCCTTCTACTGTCCGCACTCTGGTGTGAGCCACCATCCCCTCTAAGGAGGAGACTTCTCATAGCTCTTTCTGCTTTGATTTCAACCTCCAATGGTTTATTCATTTATAAGAGTTTTCTGAGGGATCCTTTTAAAATCTAAGCCAGGTCACATCCATCCTCCTGTGGCTCCCATGTCCCTCAGCAAAAACACCAAAATTCTCACCATCACCTATAAGGTCCTATGTGCCCTGGCCACCCTGTGACCTTTGACCCCCTACTCTCCCCTCCACTCATTTTGCTCCAGGTGCTTGGCCTCTGATATTATACCTTAAACACAGAGACACACTCTCATCCAAAACCACTGCATAGGTCCTCTCCCCCACCTGGAACACTCTCCCCCTAGATCCCTTCAGGGCTCCCTTTTTTACCTCATTCAGGCCTTCTACATGAGTCCTTCCCTCATCTCCCTGTTTAAAATGGCATCCCATCCCTGCCTCTTTGGCTCTTCCAATCTTTTCCAACCTCTCTTTCCCTGCTCTCTTCTCTCATCAATAGCTCTTAGCCCTCTAACATATCTATATAATTTACTCATTTGTTATGTTTATTGTCTGTTTCATGCTGCTAAAATGGAAGGGTCACAAGGGGAAGAATCTTTGTCTCTTGTTCACAGATGTATCCTATTGCCTAGAGTAAAGCCAGGCAGAGAGACTGCTAAAATTTTAGTTTTTAATTTTACTGTAAGTATCTTGAATCCTTTTGAGTATCTCAAATCCCTTGGGACATAAGGAAGGGTGCAGACAAATTTATTCTTGCATTCACCTCCCCATCCAACCCTCTATCCATCCATCCATCCATCCAATCTACTGCCTATCCATTTGCTCATATCCATTTATCTGCTTATCACCATCCATTCATGTCTGTCCATCTGTCTATTTATCTATCCATTCATCCCATCCACCATATTTCCAAAACAATCTTTCAACAAACATTTTTAAAGCATTAACTTGGGCCAAGCACTATGCTGGGCTCTAGAGTCAAATCCATGACAGTAAGATTCTGACCCCTGAGGTGGCAGTAATGAGATAACTGTTACAGAATGTTTGCCTAAGAAAAAACCCACAACCACAGGGCCTCAAGTCTTACTGTAAAGAATGACACCATAAAGGACAGCTGGCAAATTGCTTGGGTGCAGGTGGACTGGGGCAAGTGAAGAGGGAGATTGCTGGCTCTTCTCCTGACTCTTGGGGTCTGCTTCTCAGAGGACCTGGACTGGCGTCCTATCGCAATAAGACCATGAGTTGGGAAACTGGTTCCAAGTCTCCTCTTCCCACCAAGACACCCTCCTCCCCTTGGGCCTACCCCCAACAGGTACAGGTCTGGGACCTCTGTATTCTACTTCCTTCCAGGTCCCCAACGCCCAGTCTCCTCATCTGTGAAAGGAGATAGAAGCACTTGCATGACAGAATTAACTAGTGCATGTGGGAAACTTTCTGTACCTGTGGTACTTAATCTGGGCTGCACATTCTACCCCTCAGGAAGCTGATGCCCAGTCTCCACCTCCATACTATGAAATCTGAACCTTCTGGAGTAGGGCCCAGGCATCAGCATTTTAATTATTTGGCAGTGGGGCCTGGGAATTACTATTTTTAAGAAGCTTCCAGGGAATTCTAATGTGAAGCCAAGCCTGTGTACTGCTGGAGCTAGAGCCATTTAATCAATGTCCTTTATTTATTTAATTGATTTTGAATATTACAGCTGGAGAAAAGCAGATTTAATTAGAGGAGGCAACACTTACAAAGATGCTGAAGACAATGTCTGGACTTTCAAGGGCCTCACAAGTTGCACATTTCTTCTTATCTTACTCTTAACTTGTTTTTGATTTAGCTTATGTCATGGGAAAAACTCATGTTCATAAAGCTTTATTTTTGGAGGAGTGAGTTAAACAAAGTAAGAGATGGAGAGAAACTCTCAAAGGTTGAGACCCAGAGAGAAGAGAAAGAGAGAGGAAGAAGAAGGGAGAGAGAGGGATGGAGAGAGAGGAAAGAAGGCAGAGGGAGAGGGGAAGGAGATGGAGAAAGGGAGGGAGAGGAAGATGGAGGAAGAGGGAGGGAGAGGAAGGGAGATATTTTTTTGAGCTAACTGGCCAAGAGTAAGTGGAGAAACAGCAAAGAAAAATCTGTGGAAGCACAAAAGCACTGGCCAGAGATTGTACTCCCCAGTGCCCAACATGAGCGATGAGAAAGTATGCTGGGCAGGTACTCCCCTCCTTCCAGGGGAAGAGGGTGTCTTGGTGAGAAGAAGAGCCTTGGACCCAGGTTCCCACCTCATGTTATTGCGATGGTACAGCAGTTCAGGTCCTCTGAGAAGCAGACCCCAAGACAAGGGGTGTGCAAGGGATATGGGGGGGGGGAGCCACTTGTGAGGAATAATCAAGGAGAAGGGGAGCAGAAGGAGACAGGAGAGCCTCCGATCCAAGTGCAGTTGGACACTCATGAAAGCTGAGCGAGAAGAGTGGTGCTGAGAAAGCCGAGGACAGGCGGATGGGGAGCCTCAGGACAAAGACTGGCTGTTAGAGGGGGTCACCATTGGGAGGGAAGGCCCAGCTCTGGTATCCCCACTGTGCTCAGTGGTTGGGAGCCAACTGGGGCAGCAGCTGGAGGCAGTCAGCCAAAAGCATGCATCCCAGCAGGGAGACTTAAAGAGGCAGCTCTGTGGCGCCCACAGACACCCAACAATGGAAACGTTCATTCATCCAAGCAATGTTATTAAGCTCATGATAAACATAAAGACAGCGTGGCTATGACAGTGAACCAGGCAGGCATGTCCCTGCCATCCAGGAGCTTTACACCACAGCTGGAGAGACAGCATTACACAGTGAAGTAGTCACAATTAAGAGATGCTAGAAGGGTCCAAAATGAACGGATGACCACTTGATTTACCACCTAAATCTAGACCCTTTGGAAAGTGAACATGAGGGCTGTTAATAATTATGTCTGGACAAATGGCATAAACTGGGACTATTCTGGGCAAACTGGGATATATGGTAATTCCAACATAGAGAAGCACCATCTAGCCAGGGAATCAGGGAAGACTTCCTTGAGAAAGGGACGCTGGAGCTAGGATCTGAAAGACATGTAGAGGTTGACCAGTGGTTTGGGCCGCCATTATATGTGATCAGAGCCTGGTGATGCCCCCTGTATGGTTGGCACCACAGGTGTCAGTTCATCCTTTGCTGATTGATTTCTCAGTCTTAGAGACTCCCATGTCGGGGATGTCACCATAGCCTGGAAGAGCACTGCCTGGGATTCTTCTGATGGCACTGAAATGGAAACAAGGGCACCTAAAAGAATCTGTCAGTGGCTCTCCTTCTGCCTTTGATTATGTTATTCTGGAAAGAGAATAAGGGAATCTGTTGACATTTGATTATAACCAATTTTTTCCTTTTAAAAATTATTTTAATATAAATTAAATATATATTTAATGTATTATATATTTAATAATTTAATATAAATTAAGTATAATAAAAATTTTTAAATGATTCAAAAATTTTTATTTTTTTTGATTTAACTTTAAATCTAAATTATAATTTAACAAATACACAGTATTTGAATTATATATTATATATTGTATATTAATTGAGTCTATATTAATATATTAATTAATTGCATGGTTAATACATATTAATTAATTTATAATGTTTGATAATAATATATAGTTATATATTAATTAATATATAATATATTATTGGTTTCAGAGGTAGAGGTCAGGATTCACCAGTCTTATCTAACACTCAGGGCTCATTACATCACGAGCCCTCTTTAATGCCCCTTTTAATCTCCCAGTTACCCTACCCCCCACCCACCTCCCTCCAACAACCCTCATTTTATTTCCTATGATTAGGACTCTCTTATGGCTTGTCTCCCTCTCTGGTTTCATCTTGTTTTATTTTTTCCTTTCTTTCCCATGATCCTCTGTTTTGTTTCTTAAATTCCACATATGAGTGAGATCATATTTTCTCTGACTGACTTATTTCACTTAGCATGATACCGTCTAGTTCCATCCACATCATTGCAAATGGCAAGATTTCATTTTCTGAAAGCTGAGTAGTATTCCATTATTTTTGTTAAAGACTTTATTTACTTATTAGGGAGAGAACATGAGCATGAGTAGCGGGGAGAGTCAAAGGCAGAGAGAAAAGCAGGCCCCTCACTGAGCAGGGAACCCAACATGGGACTTGATTTCAGAATACTGGGATCATGAGCTAACTGAAGGCAGATTAACCAACTGAGCCACCTAGACGCCCCCATTTTTACCTTTTTTGAAACATCAGTGAAACTGTTTTCCACTTATCTTTCTTAAAATTGTTGTAAAATACATAACAAAATTTTCCATTTTAATCATTTTTAGGTGTATAGTTCCATGGCACTGAGTATTTCCACTGTTGTGCAACCAGCCCCACCTTCCACCTCTAGAACTTGTTCATCTCCCCAAACTGAAACTCTTGTTAAACACTAACTCCCCAGTCCCCTCCCCCAGCCCCTGGCACCCACCATCCTACTTTCCATCTCTATGAACTTTATTCCTCTAGGGAAGTCACAGAGGTTAAGTCATACAGTATTTGTCCTTTTGTGACTGGCTTAATTCAGTTAGCACAATGTCTGTCCTTGGATGCATCCATTTTGTGTCAGGATTTCCTTCTTTTTGAGGCTGAGTAATATTCCTTTGTATGAATTTACCACATTTTATTTAACCGTTCTCATATCAAGGGGCATGTGAATTGTTTTCACCTTCTGGGTACTGTGAATAATGCTGCCATGAACATGGCAGAAGTGTGTAGAAATATCTCTTCAAGTCCTTGCTTTCAGTTATTAGGGTATGCACCCGAAAGTGGAATTGCTAGGTCATAGGGTAATTCTATGTTTAATTTTTTCAGGTATTACCTCACTGCTTTCCACAGCATTTACACTATGTCACATTCCCACCAACAATCTATAAGCCTTCCAATTTCTCCACATCCTCTCCAACATTTGTTAATTCCTCTTCTAATTTTTTACAGGGAGTTAAAATTTTGAGATCATTATAGATTTACACGCAGCTTTAGAAAATACTGTGGCGAGACCTCATGTACTCTCCCCACAATTTCTCCCAATGGTAACCCCTTTCACAAGTATAGCTTAATATCACAGCAAGGACACTGATGTTGATACAATCTGCTGACCTTGTTCAGATGTCAATTTCATATGCACTCATGTATGTGTATGTGCGTGTGTGTGTAGAAGCAGTTTTTTACAAATTTATCCTCTGTGTACATTCATGTGACCCTCCCTCTGTAGTCAAAATACAGAACAGTTCCATCACAAGGATCTGCAGTAGGGATTAAAAAAAAACCTTTGAGAGCGTTGTTTAGAGTAGCGACATTCTCCGCCTACTTAGGCGTGTTGTAAAGCTGTTGAAGCAACTCCACGTGTTCCGTGAGTGGAAATGTAGTGCTCAAGTCACATTCTACTTTAAAAGGTTGTAACAAATACAAACAAATTTAAAAAGTTCAAAAAAACAAAACAAAACAAAACAAAACCTTTTGTTTTGGAAAAGTTAAAACTACACAAAAGTAGAGAGCATAGTGATTAATTGACACCATATGCCATCAGCTAACTTCAGTAACTCCCAATTTACCGCCGCTTCCATTTCCTCTGTGGTCTTGCCCCCTCCCATATTATTCTGCAGCAAATCCCAGGCTTCTCATCACCTCAACTGCAAGCATATCAGACTAAGTTTAAGAGACAAATGCATCACTTTTAGGCAGAACCACAATACTAACCTTGTGCTCTATCCCCTGCTCTTAGCCAGCAATAATCCCCAAAAGGGATTCCCAGGGAACTGGCTGATATTGTAGCTTCTCCAGGCTACATCTTAGGAAAGGGCACACGTTGGCCATGAATAAATTGCCGGAGGATAACTGACAATATAGTAACAAGTTCTTTTTCTCCCAGACCCCACAACCAATCCATCACTCTACCTCCAAAACAGAATCAGTATCCAACCCCATGTCTCCACCTCTGCTCCTGTCACTGCCCCAGCCTGCACCGTCTCTCCCCTGGGCTGCCGCACAGCCTCCTCTCTGCTCTTGCTGCCTCCACCTCTGCCCCCTACAGCCTCATCTCTGCACTGAGCCAGAGGACCTGTCAAGACAAAAGGGAGAGCATGCCCCTCCTCGGCTCAGCACCCTCCAAGGGCTTCTCATCTCATTCAAAAGCCTAGACAGTCGCTCCCATGCAACTTCCCATTACCTGCTGATTTCATCTGCTCCCCTCACTCTGCTATAGCCAGAGGCCAGTCTGCTGTGTCATAGATGCCCCAGGCACACTCCCACCACAGGGCCTTTGATCATGCTCTTCCTTCTGCCTGGAATACTCTTTTCCACGTGTCCACTCAAACTTATTCCCTTCAGGTCTCTGATTTAATGTCATTGTGTAGCTTCTGTTTGCATGCCTGGATCAACTCAACACCTATTTCCACCCTGCTCCGTCTCCTGGGTGTTGACTCTAGGGACTAAATAACAGAGCCTTCAGCCTCTGGCTTCCACTGGGTTTGGCCCATGGAGGGCACCTCAAGAAGGAGTGAGGTCAGTTATTTATTTCCTGCGCTCCCTCCCAGGTGACTGTTGAAGGCTGGCTGTGGCCCTGTCAGGTGGCCTCTCAACACTGCCTGTCTTCTGTCATGTGCCCTCCCTTGCCAGCCTCGGGGTCACTGTCCCTGTGGTTTCTCTCCATCCTGCCCACATCATTATGAATACTTTCTCTGCTAACTCTCATCCAATGATCCACTTCAGTGTGCCAGCTGTTCCCTGCTGGAATGCTCTTGGGTGTGGTAATCTCGGTGAGCTTGTCCCTGGCACCCAGTATAAAATTACACCCTCCCACGTGTCCACACCCCCTCTGTATTCTCTGCTTTATGTTCCTCAGCATTTCTCACCATCTACTGTGGTACATATTGTACTTACCTATGTTGTTTATTATCTGTCTCCCCCAACTGAAACTGTTGTGTCCTGTTGCGCAGGGTGTGCACTGCACAGTTCCAGAAGTCACTATTTACACAGACTGCAATGTGATAGGACAATGGCTCTCCTAGAGTTGTGCAGTAGGGTGGCCCTGTCCCCCATCAGAATATAAGCTCTGACTTTCCCCCTCCACCATTCTATCTCAAGTGCTTAGAAGAGTGCTCAGCACATAGAAGTTCTCACGAAATTGTCATTGACTGTTAATCTCTTTTACTTTCCTCGAGAAGTGTAAGTGCAAGCATGCTTATAGCGTGGTGTCAGGAGGTCTTAGTGAGTTTTCTAAGGGTTTTCCTTGAAACATTGTCTTGCAACTGCAAGGACCTGAGAATAGGAAGCATGTTCACCTTCTGTATTACCTACTATTGTGTGTGCTCTTGGTGCCCCTCCCAGTTCTCCTGAGAATTGCCCTCAGCCAGATGGGAGCCCTCTTGCTTGGGAGGTTTGGCCTTCCACACCTGGGAGTGTCTGCGGCCAGGGACTGACACAGATACAAAACCCTGCCCTTTGTCTCAAGGTGGGACCAGCTCAGTGGTGCACATTTTCAGGGCCTGGATGAAGCCAGCCTCCCTGGAATGTCACGTCCTCACCTAGTTCCCACCTCACATGTACATAAGCATCCTGACTGAGGCTCCCCTTCCTGGGCACCTGCCCTAAGATCCCTGTGTGCTCTCAGTATGCCCCAAGTATGCCATGTGTAGCACACTGCCCAGCACACAGCAGGGGTCCCGTCACTATTGTTAGTGAATGAATAATAAATCTGTATGGGTTGGCTTCCCAGCCCTGCCGCTCACTAGCTATATAACCTTGGCTAAGGCAGTCCTGATGTTGAGCCTCAGTTTCCACAAAGGCCAGGTGAGGTAGTCCCATTCACAGAGATGACCCTGTGCACTGTGAGGGACAAATACTAGTTAGGGAAGACAAACCGTCACCCTGCCCTGCTCAGCTATTTCACTCCTCCCTGAATGTTAAATCTCATCTGGCCAGCTTCCTCGTTAGCTCCTGGTCGGGAGGCTTTCTGTTTCCTGGCCTCTTTTCTCCAGGGGACAGGGCTCACAGGCGCTCTGTGGATGCTCTTTGCTTGATTGAAAGTGCTTTGGGAAACAGGAGGAACTTGGGGAAAGATTGCGATTAGAATAGACCATTAGGTATTAACGCCACCCACCATCAGTGCTGCGGCCAGACTGGCTTCCTTTGAGTCTGCTGAGCAGGAGTTAATTAGCTTTTGGATTTCTGAGCTGTGGGGTGTCGCTTTAATCATCTGCCACCTGGCCCCAGCTCAGCCCTGGTGGGAGAGAGGCCTTTAGAAGCATGAACTGAAGGGAGGCCAGTCTTGCAGAATGAGAGCCCCTCAGAGCTGAAACTGTGCTCCAGCAATTGGACTGACCACCTGCTTGTCCCATTTGAGGGAACTGAGGCCTGAAGAGGCTGGACTGAACCTCAGCAGGCAGCAGGGCTGGGATTCAAGCTTAGGTTTCCTGTGTTATGGCTTGGGGTTTTATCCATTTGTAATCCCTCCCTTCGTTCCACAGGTACTTCCCTAGCACCTCCTCAGGGTGGAACACTTGGATTTCACAGATGAGGAAAGTAGAGCTAGTCCTTCCCCTTCTGGGGGCTTATGCTGTAGTAGCAGCCATCAATGGGCAAGTGAGCAGATATGGTGATAATGACAAATGGTGAAAAGGGCCACGAAGGAGACCAACAGTACAACGAAAGGGATACTACGCCCTACAAAGGGTAGCAGGGAAAACTTCTCTAAGGGGCTGACTTACATTCCCTAAGATGACAAGAAGCTTTTCTCTATAGAACGGCAGCTAATAAATAAAGATGAAATAATAGCATGCACCTACCATAATTTTGCAACCCCCAAAGGATTAATGGACCATGCTTTGAACATCAGTGGCCGCAAGCATCACAAAAAGGGCGGCCAGCAGATACTAAGGCCTCCTGACAAAGAACATGGAAGGCATCACCCTGAAATTGCCAGAAAATTGGACCTAAATCTGAACAAGTCCTTAGTGCAGAACTATTCAGCGAAATACACACAAATGCAAGTCACTTAGGTCACATATGCCATTTTAAATTTTCTAGAAAGCACGCTGAAAAAGAGGTGAAATTAATTTTAGTAGATCTTACTTAACCCAATATATCTGACACATTATCATCTCAATATACAATCAATGCAAAAAATGATCGATGAACTCGTTTTCATCCTTCTTTCATACCCAGTCTTTGACATCTGGTGTGTGTCGTATGCATACAGCACATCTCAGCTCAGACGAGCCACAATTCAAGGGCTCCGTAGCCACACACGCCTGGCGGCTACTGTCCCAAACACCACAGCTCCGCTCAACGACCGGTTTCCAGGAAATTCAGAAGACAGAGGACTATGTGAACACCACCACCCTGATGCAGTCAGCCAAGTCAACAAACTCTGATTTTCTGGAAAACTCTATAGAAAAAGCAATCTAGCTTTGTTTTTTTTGTAAGAAATACATTTTAAAGGGGGAAAATTAATGGAGAGAGGACCCATAAATTAAGAGTCTTCAGAGTCATACATATCAACCAATCACCGTATGTGAACCTTATGGGATCCTGGCTGAAGCAAACGATCTGTAAAATATTTTATAGTGTTTATAAGAAAATTGGACATCTAAACACTGAATATTTGGTGGCTGTTAAGAGTTGTTATTTGTTCTAGGTGTGATAATGGTGTTGTGGTTATTATTCTTTTAGAGAGTCATTATCTTTTAGAGAGACATACTGAAATATTTATGGAGGTACTTCAAAATAATATGAAGTCTGGAATTTGCTTCAGAATAATCTGGGAAGGGAGAGAATAATAGGGGTGGGGTGAAATGAAACAGGATTGATAATGGGCGTGCCGGGTGAAAGACACATGGGTCTTCTTACACTATTTTGCCTACTTTGTAGAAGTCTGACACTTTGCACTGTAGAAAAAAATATGTTCTAAGGAAGTTGGCATCATGTTGGAAAGGGATATAGATAGCAGAAGCCACAAAACAAGACTGTATGAGGGCGGGGATGTCTGCCTTATTCATCAGTGTCTCCCAGCATCTCACTCAGAGATGACACATGGTGGGTACTTAGTATGTTCATCCTTTTTGCAGTTTTATCTGTCCTTAGAGCTCCTCAGGTATATCCCACCAGGGGTGTACAGTCAAATCACTCTGTCCTTCATCATAATGCCTCTCTGTGTGATTACATCAGCAATGCTCTTTTTTTTAAGTCTTGTTTTATTTAGTTTTTTACTTTTAGTGTTTTTTTTTACACTTTCATTTTATAATCATGTAAAATATTTGGATGTTTCCCAAGTCAAGTCTACAAAACAAGGCATATTCAAGGGAGTCTGACTCCAATTCCTGACAGTTTTCTTTTGAGGACTTACCTCTACCCTTTGATATAGCTTACAGGAGTAAAAACAGGGACCCTCCTCCTCCCTGAAAGTTTGGCCCATGACCCACCAACAAGCTCACTGATCATCTGTCTTTGCAATAGAAAACTCTGACAAAAGGACAAAAACGTGAAGGTAGTTGGATTTGACTCATCAGGTGGTGGCCCCCTGACCAGACTGCCCTTGCTACATACAGTCTCACTGCAGAGCTCCTAGCATCCTAGCCCTCTGACATTGGTTCCTGCCTCCACCCCAGTCAGGTTCTTCAGCCTTCACTAAGTTCCGAGCCTCTGATATGAATCCACTAAGTTCCCTTTGGTTTCCATTAGCTTGAGTCCCTTTCTGTTGTTTGCATCCTAAGACCCCTAAGCACAGACCTCCAGCAACACATGGCATAGTTAAGTACTTAATGCAGATTCCGATAAGACATGCCCCGAGTGAGAGCCCAGAACCATCTGAGGGGTGAAGTGAGCTTGGAGAATGCCCTGAATCAGGCGAAGCTGGAGAAGCAGAAGTGGCAGCCAGGACACCCATGCTGAGGCTAAGCTGGGTTACTGATGTTCCTGAGGACCGCATACCCAGTGGTATCAGCCGAAGGGTCCTGGAGCTTGGGCTTAGGAACGTACTCCCTGAACACTTCTCTACCACCCCTCCCCAGCTTACACTTCTTCTCTGACGTCACCAGAGAAAAGGCTGTGATTTTCACCGTAGCTCAGCCTTGTTAGCAATTCAGAGGATAGAACTTTGAGGCTGAGGTATTTTTTTTTTTTTTTTCTGTATTGAGTTGTCCTGACCCTACTCCTGGCAGGCTGACCGAAGTCCCTGGAGGAGCTGGGCCAGGTGTAGGACAATATGGAGCAGGGGAAACTGGAGAGAACTTGAAGGGTTCTGCTACTAGGTTCTAGCAATTGTCACCATGAGGCTCAGGGTCACCAGACCTCCTTATTTCTCACGAGAACCTAAAAATAAGACTTTTATGTTAAATGTTCTTATTTTTAAAATACTCTGTGGAAAGAGCCAATATGCCCTTCAACAGACGAATGGATAAAGAAGATATGGTCCATATATGCAATGGAGTATTATGCCTCCATCAGAAAGGATGAATATCCAACTTTTGTATCAACATGAATGGGACTGGAGGAGATTATGCTGAGTGAAATAAGTCAAGCAAAGAGAGTCAATTATCATATGGTTTCACTTACTTGTGGAGAATAAGAAGTAACATGGAAGACATTAGGAGAAGGAAAGGAAAAGTGAATTGGAGGAATCAGAGGGGGAGACGAACCATGAAAGACAGTGGACTCTGAGAAACAAACTAAGAGTTTTGGAGGGGAGAGGGTGGGGGGTTAGGTGAGCCAGGTGGTGGATATTAAGGAGGGCACATAATGCATGGAGCACTGGGTGTGGTGCATATACAATGAATCTTGGAACACTTAAAAAATAAAATTAAATTAAAAAACAAAATACTCTAAAATGTATCAATGGGATGAATTCCTCCCATGGGCCATCAGTTGGAAACCCCTGGTCTACCACCTACATTGTGAGCCTTCCTTTCTGTATGGTCATCATATGCCTGTCTGTCTGCCTCTCCCATAAGATCACAAGTCTCGAGAAGGCCAAAGGTCTCTTGTTTCCAGCTGAATCCCACATGCCTCTCTTACTCCTTGGCATTCGGCAGAGTTCAATATGCGCGGGTGGACAGATGGATGGATGGAAGGACAGATGGGAGGGAGATCACGCAATTCATGGAGGACGACAATCCCAAGAAAAGCGTCAGTACCACACCAGGCAGGGGGAGAGAGAGAGGAAGAGAGGTGACTAGGCTTCTTAGCTAGGATGTGGCTGCACCATTAGCCATTAGCAAGCTCTTCCGTCCAGGGCCACAGGGACCAGAGCAGCCCTTTTTTGAGCTGCCAGATTCTATTCTTAGAATAGTGCTTCCAAAGCACTCACTCCAGCCACAGTGAAGACCTGCCTTCCTGTGTCCACAAAGCTTACTGCCTGTGGTTACTCAGCACTGAGGGCCCAAGAGCTATGGCTCCCATGCCTTCCCCCCTGCCTGGCCTCTGAGCACCTTGGTGCACTTTGCCCCAGCAGGGAAGCAGCCTGCCTTGACCCTGCCAGCCTTAGGGCATAGAAGTCAAGGCCTGTCAGGCCAAGATGGGGAAGGGAGGTGGGGCTTCCCAGAGTGTGTCCTCCCTTCGCTTCCTGCTGGCTTCTTTTGAGGAGCTTCTTCCTCCCCTGCTCCACCTCCCACTTGGCTGTGAAGACACAGAAAGGCTCATCAGTTGCTATAACAACACTTACCACTTTCCTCTGCACTTAGCTGGGTTATTTAGTCCCTGTTGGATAGTGGATCTGCCTGTAGAGTGACGGGTTCCCCTTAAACTGGCCAGCCCCTGGCTCAGGCTTTGGCCCCAGAGTTGGGTCTGAAGCATTATTACTATTAGCAGGGGTGTTGTTGTTTTAGGTGGCCAATTTTTGAGTGCTCACTGCATGCCAGTATAATAATGAAGCCTTCACAAGCACTATCTCATTTAATCCTCACAGTGATATTGACATGGGAACACAGCTTTTGATTAATGGCTCAGGGAAATGCCAGTATGGTTTAATAAGAGTGGGAACCCTGTGACTGGGCTGCCTAGGTTTGAACCCTGCCTGCCAGTTGCTAACCATGTGGGCAAACCAGTCCCTTTGTGCCTCAGCTTCCCCATCTGTAAACAGAGCTAATCATGTGGTCTGTCTTGTTGCAAGTGCTGGTCTTAGTCACCACAGATGGACACCCTGAGACAAGCGTACCAGCAGAAATAGTTTGTTTGGTGAGATCTGAGGCAGGGAGGAAGAAGTGAGGGAGAGGAAGGTGGGAGCTGGGAAAGTGTGCTCTATTAAGTTACCAGTATGGGCAGCTGGAAAAGAAGGTTGCCGGGAGCCAGCGTAGACACACAGGTCCAAGTTACCCCATCTCAAGGTGGATGGAGTTGGGGGTTTATCCACTAATGTCACCAGACATAGTTTGAGGGTTGCTCCTGGGTAGGTGTGAGTTCCCCAGCACTTCTGTCCTACTGTATGGGCTCTGCAAGATCACTCTGGCATCTCAGGAAAGCTTGTGGCCAGGTGCTGCGGGTGCCGACAGTGGGGAGCTGGGCTGGGCATGCACCAACAGTACCCAAGTACCTGCTCCATAGCTCACAAATGTGTGTTGAATGAAGGAATAAAAGAACCGTGGAAGGCAGAACAGCCCCCAAAATGTCAGTGGCCTAATCCCAGGAACCTGTGGATATGCTACATTACATAGCAAAAGGACTTCGCAGGTGTGATTGAACTTACACATCTTAAAATAGGGAGATTATCTGGGAGACCCAATCTAATTACATGAGCTAATAAAAGCAGAGAACTTTTCCAAGCTGGAGTGAGAGGGAAGCATCAGAAAGAGAAGCAGGAGAGATCCAAAGCATGGGACAGACTAGGCTCACTGGAGGAGTGCTGGCAGCCCTTAGGACAGAGGCTGGCTCCCAGCTGACAGCTAGCAAGGGAATAGGGACCTCAGTCTACAGCCACAGGATCTGGACCCTGCCTACAACCCGACTTCACTCCAAAGTGGGTTCCCCCACTTAGCCTCCAGCTAAGGGCCTGGGCTGGCTAACAATCTCTACTGCAGCCTTGTGAGACTCCAAGCACATACCCAGCTGAACCCCTTGCACTTCTGAGCTACAGACTGAGATAATAATTGTGTGTTATTTTAAGCCACTGGACTGTGGTAATTCATTACAGTGGCCCTGGGAAATCAGTATAGAAACTGAGGCTCAGAATGGGCAAATAACTTGCTCAGTGCTATATAGTCCATAAATGAGAGCTGAAAAATCATTTATCGTCAATACCCAGGTACCTGACCTCTAGGTAATGCTATCTCCTGCTCTTTAAGGGGCAGGAGAAGGGAGGGCACCCCTGAGAAAGGCTGTGGAAAGGGAGAGAACATGGTTAAGAGCACAGATTCTGGGCTGGACATATTTGGATTGAAGTCTGTTCTGTAACTAATTAGCTGGGTCACTAATTACAGTAAAATTACATTACCTCTCTAGCCTTAATTTCTTCACCTGTAAAATGTAGGTGATAATGGCACTTTCCTGGTGGGGCATATCATGAGGATTAGAGGAGATCGTGTTGATAAAGGGTTGTCTGTGATGCCAGGCCCATGGGGAGTGCTAGGTAAATATTTGCCTAGTGTGGTCATATACTCAGCATTCATTCTGTGTCAGGTGCCTTAGTGGAACCCCAGTACACACAACCACTACGGTTAGTATTGCTGTCCCCATTTTATAGATGAGGCAAAAGGCTCCTATATCCTTTTATTATTTTTTTTTACTGTGTGCATTTTGATTTACGAAATTGAAGAAAGTAAGGATGGGAATTTCACTTTCATTGATTAAAAAAGTCAAGAGCCAGGTGGAAAGAAGGCAAACACATGAGTGAACCCTCATGTTCACCCTGATGTTTAGCCTGGAGGCACTTTCCAGATCATAATGTATGATGGTGGCAGACAGCAGTTTGAATCTGCTGAAGTCGTTGATACCTGCAGAACAGGGTGCCGGGTGGGTGAGGATTTATACGGGGGGAATGGCAGTGGGAAAAGTCCATGTGGGGGTTTCTGATCGGTCCTTGACCAAGGGCTGGAATGCACATAAACAGGGAGACTCTGAAGACACTGGTTGGTCACATGATGGAGTTCCATCCCAATCTGAGTGGACAGATATCACTGAGTATCTTGGACATTCAGCTGACAGCTCAGAAAGGCCACACCTTAAGAGGAAAGATCAAGCTGTGTCCTAGTACAAAAGACAGAAAAAAACATACAGCCCTAATGGCAAGCTAAAGAAAGCTGGTGATATTATGTAAATACCAGACAAAACTAACTTTAAGATAAGGAGAGCAATCAGGGATAAGGAGAGACTTTTCATAAGGACAAGAAAGCCAATTCAATCCTAAATGTATAAAACCTAATAACAGAATTTCATAATAAATAAAGCAAAACCCCATAGCTTAAGGGAAGAATAGACAAATCTGTCATCATGTTTGGCAAGGTAACAACTCTCAGTAATTGAAGAAAAAATAGACAAAAATCAGTAAGGATATGGAAACTTTGAACACTATCAATCACCTTGATCTAGTTGACATTTTAAGAGCACTACCCCAAATAATTGCAGAATACCTTTTTTTTAAGGTACATGAAATGTTCACTAAAATGGATCATAAATAGGGCCATAAGTCTCAATAAAATTCAAAAGCTTGATACATTTTAAAAGACTGAAATCATATAAAGTATGTTCTCTGCTCACACTGGAATAAGATTAGAAAATCACCACAGCTGTAAATACCTATAAGAAAAGCAGAAAGATGGCAAATCAATAACCCAAATTTAATTAACAACCTTAAGAAACCAAATTCAATTAACAACCTTAAGAAACTAGAAGAAAAGCAAATTGAACTAAAACCAAGCAAAAAGAAAAAAATAATAAAGATCATGGTGGAAATAAATGAAAAGAGTACAGAAAAACCATAGAGAAAATTAATACAACCAAAAGTTATCTCTTTGAAAAGATAAACAAAATTGACAAACCTTTAATTAGATGACCAGAAGCAGAAGAGAGAAGATTCAAATTACTAAGATCAGGAATGAAAGAGGGGGCATTATTACCACCCTTACAGAATAAAAAATTGCCAATGTTAACTTTGACACCTAAAGCCAGAAAAAAACATAAGAAAACTACAGACCAACCATTGTATCTTTGTGGATAAATATGCAAAATCCTCAACAAAATACTAGTAAATCAAATCCAGTAACATATAAGGATTATACACTATGACAAAGGTGGATTTATCCCAGAAAGGCAAGGACAGTTCAACATCTAAAAATCATTTAATCATATCAACAGAACAATAAATAAAAATCACATGGTCATCTCAATAGTTGCAGAAAAAGCATTTGACAAAACCCAAACCTTCTCATGATAAAAAAAATTTCTCAACCCATGAGGAATAGAAACGAACATTCTCAGCCTGAAAAAGGACACCTATGAAGAAGCCACAGCTAATAGCTTACTATTAGTGAAATACTGAAGGCTTTTCCTCCAAGATCATGAATGAGGCAAGTGTATGTACTCTCATCTTTTCCATTCACTATGGTACTATAGGTTCTAGCCAGGAAAATTAGGCAAGAAAAAGAAAAGTCTCCACATAGGAAAGAAATAAACTGTCCATTTTTAGAAGACATAGTCATGAATATGGAAAATCCTAAAGGATGAACACCAGGAAGAAGAAGGTAGAAAAGAAGGAAAAGAGGAAAAGGAGGAAGAAGAAATAACAAAGGAAGAAGGAAGGAAGGAAGAACTATTAGAGCCAAAAACTGAGTGCAGGAAGGTTGCAGAATGCAAGAAAAACGTACAAAAATCAACTATATTTCTATGTACTAGCAACAGATAACCCAAAAATGAAATTTAAAAAACAATTCCATTTACAATCAAAAGATTAAAATGCTTGGGAATAAATTTAACAAAAGCGGTGAGAGACTTTTATATGGAAAACTATAAAGTACTTTGAAAGCAACTAAAAGAGACCTAAATAAATGGAAGGGCATTTGTGTTCATGGGTAAGACTTAGTATTGTTAAGATGGCAATAGTGCCTGCACATAGCTATAGAAATAATACATTCTCTATTAAAATTAGTTATCTTTTTGATAAGCTGATCCTAAAATTCATGTGGGAATGCAAGAGAGCCAGGATAGCTAAAACAATCTTCAAAAATAACAACAAAAGGGGAGAAATCATACTTCCCAATTTTAAAACTTACTTTATACTTCCAGTAATCAAGACTGTGGTACTGGCACGAGGATAGATATGTCCATCTGGAATGAAATTGAGAGTTGAGAAATACGCCCCTGCATTTATGACTGATTTCTGACAGAGAGCCAAGACAGGTGAAGAATTGTCTTTTCAACAAAATATAGTAGGAGAACAGGATATCCACATACAAGTTGAATCAGAGACTCTAGTGTATAAAGAGCCAAAGCTACAAAACCCTTGGAGGAAACCTGGGTGTTATTTTTGTTGGATTAGACAATGGTTTCTTAGCTATGACATGAAAAACACAAGCAACAAAATTTTAAAAATAGATCATTTGGACTTCATCAAAATTAAACACTTTTGTGCTTTAAACGACACCTTCAAGGAAGTGAAAAAGACAATCCACAGAATAGGAGAAAATATTTACAAATCATATCTCTGATAAAAGTCTAATATTCAGAACACATAAAGAACACTTAAAACTCAACAATAAAAAGACAACCCAAGGGCACCTGTGTGGCTTAGTCAGTTGAGTGTCTGACTCTTGATTTTGGCTCAGGTCATGGTCTCATGGTCTCAGGGTCCTGTGATCCACCCCACGTCCGGCTCCATGCTTGGCAGGGAAACTGCTTGAGATTCTCTCTCTCCCTCTCTCACTGTGCACACATGCTCTCTCTCTCTCTCAAATAAATAAATAAATCTTAACCAAAAAAAGGACAAATAACCCAATTTAAAAACAGACAAAGGATCTGAACAAATATTTCTCCAAAGAAGATGCACAAGTGCCAAATAAACACATGAAGCTTAACATCATTACTCATTTGGAAATGCAAACCCCAAATATACAGATGTAGTGAAAAGAAGAGCCCATATGGATCCCAATGTTCACAGCAGCACTGTCAAAAATAGCCAAATTGTGGAAAGAGCTGAGATGCCCTTCAACAGATGAATGGATGAAGAAGATGTGGTCCATACACACAATGGAATATTACTCAGCCATTAGAAAGGATGAATACCCAACTCTGCATCAACATGGGTGGGACTGGAGGAGGTTATGCTGAGTGAAGTAAGTCAAGAAGAGAAAGTCAAACCATTATCATATGGCTTCACTTACTTATGGAACATAAGGAATAACATGGAGGACATTAGGAGAAGGAAAGGAAAAGTGAATTGGGGGAAATTGGAGGGGGAGATGAACCCTGAGAGACTGTGGACTCTGAGAAACAAACTGAGGGTTTTAGAGAGGAGGGGTGTGGGGGGATGGGTGAGCCTGGTGGTGTGCATTAAGGAGGGCACATATTGCATAGAGCACTGGGTGTTGTAATAAACAATGAATTTTGGAACACTACATCAAAAACTAATGATGCATTTAATGGTGACTAACACCACACAGTAAAAAAAAAGAAAATCAAAATCACAATGAGTTACCACTTCACATCTACTATGATGACTAGAATAATAAAAAAATAAAAACCTAGCAATAACAAGTGTTAGTTAGCAAGGATGTGTGGCCCCTGGACCCTTGCTAGTGGGAATGTAAGAGTATGCAAACTGCTGTAGAAAACAGGTTGGAAGTTCCTCCAAGTTAAACATGGAGTTATCATATGACCCAACAATATCATTCCTGGGTATATTTCCAAGAGAACCGGAAACATATGTTCACACAAAAATTGTGCACAAATGTTCACAGCACAATTATTCATAAGATCCAAAGGATAGAAACAAACCAAACGTCCACCAACTGATGAATGGATAAACAAATATGGTCTATCCACACAATGGAATATTATTGAGTCATGAAAAGGAATGAAGATATAAACATGGATGAACCTTGAAAACATTATGCCAAGCGAAAGAAGCCAAACATACGAGGGCACATACTGTATGATTCCATAAATACATATAATTTCCAGAATGGGCAAATTCATAGAGTCAGGCAGTAAGTAGATTAATGGTTGCCAGATGCTGCTGGGGGAGGAGAATGGGGAGTGACTACTAACCGGTACAGGGTTCCCTTTGGGGTGATGAGATGTTCTGGAATTAAATAGTGGAGGTGGTTGCACAACCTTATGAATATACTAAAATCATTGAACTATATATTTGTTCTTTGTTACATAGTTTAATAAAATAATTAAAAGAGTAGACACTTAGCATCTGCAGGTAACACAAATATAACCTCCACTAGTTTAACCAGTAAGAAAGGTTACTGACTCAGGAAGTTTGCAGTCCAGAGGCAGAAGGACCCCTTCAGATCGAATGATTCGGTAGCTGAATGCTGGTGTCAAGGACTCAGATTTGGTTACATCTCTCTGGTCGGTAGTGCTCAGTGCAAGATTTTTTTTCAAACTTGTAGCAAGCAATTTCAAGTGACTCCAAGCATCACATCTGGACAAAACAAAGTCCTGAGGCAGAAAAGAGAGCTCATCTTCTTAAGATTTTCTCTCCAGAAAGGGGAAAACTTTCCTCCAAAGCCTCAAGAGGTATGTCCTCACATCTTATGGCCAGAAGTAGATCGTGTGTCCATCCTAAGCCAGTTGCTACAATCAGGAACAGTATTACTTTCAAGACACTGAGGACCAGCCTGGATCTTGGGGTGCTATCAACCTTCCCTGCAGCAAATGGCTGAGTGAGGAAAGAATGAGAACTGGACATAGAAAGAATTAGGGAGGAAGGGGGAAATAGATGCTGGATGAGAAGCCAACAGTTATCTCAGCAGAAGATGACTGATTCAACTTTTATAAATTTGATTACATAGTATGAAAATATTTAATCAATGAGCTAGAAAAAAGTACATGCACAATGTGAAATCCAATGTTCTCCATGGAGATTTAAGATGTAATAGTACTAACCAAGGATACAGCATGACCTCCATCCTCTCTGCCAGAGGTTCCCCAGACAGGTTCCATCTTCTAATAACAGGACATCCCCTAGAAGAGACCTTAGCTACAGAATAAAAAGAGCCCCAACCTGAGAACATGTTATATGTATCTCACCACAAATAAATCAATTTCTAATTATTCCTAAGACAGGATGAGCTGTAGAGTATTTCAATTTATAAATACAAATGATTAACAAAAATAAATAATAAAAAAAGTTTTTTTGAAAATAGGCAAAAGACTTGAACAGATGCTTCACAGAATAATTTATCCTAATGGCCAATGAGCATGTGAAAAAGTGCTGAACTTCATAAGTCATCAGGGAAATGCCACTTCTAAAATTAAGAGCACTGAAATGCCAAATGTTTATGAGGACATAAAACAGTTCAAGATGTCAAACATTGCCAGTGGGAGTGTAAAATGATACACCCACTTTGGAGAACAGTTTGTTTAGTTTCTTATAAAGTTAAACAATACCTACCCCACAACCCACCCATCCCACTCCTAGTTATTAATCCTTGAGAAATGAAAACAACCCCCTCAGAAAGACTTGTTCAAGAATATTCATAGCAGCCTATTCATAAGTCAAAAAGGAGAAATAACATAAATGGCTATCAACAGGAGAATGGATAAACAAATTGTGGTGTATTCATAATGGAATACCACTTAGTAATGGAAAGGAATGCACAACAGCCCAATATGGATAAATTTCATGGACATGATGTTGAATGAAAGAAGCCAGACCCCCTAAAAGTACGGACTGTGTGATTCCATTTATATGATTGTCAAGAAAAGGTACATCTAATTCACGGTGATAGAAATCAGAACAGCGATTGCCGATGGGAGTTAACTGGAAAGGAACATGAAAAAACTTTCTGGTGATGGAAATGTTTCGTATGCTGAGAATCCTGTTGATTACATGGGTATGTACATTTTCTCGACTCTGTTTATTGGTACACCCAAGAACTGTGCATTTCAGTATATGTAAATTTTTCTTCAACTAAAAGAAATGAAAATGGTGAGAGGCAGAAGTGGTGACTAGAGAGGTATCTGGAGTCAAATTGGAAGACGCAGAATTCAAAGTTCCAGTTTGCCTCTGATGTTCTACGCCCTAGGGCCCTGGGAGGTGTCTAAGCAGGGGTGTGGCTTAGCCTTTGGTGTGTTCCAGGGACCTTGTTTTGCCTCCTGTTACCCTGCTGTATAGCTTTGGTGGCTGAGTCAGCTTAGCTCCTAGGATCTGGGCTTTGTCATCTGCCCCGTCCTTCCTGAAACACCTTGGAGAGTTTGTCCCTGGGGAGCGGCTCAACAGGAAGCAGAGAGCCCCTGGGCCTCCAGTCTCCAGCCCTGGGTGAACTAGGAGTGAAGAGGAGCCACCCCCTCCCCCACCCCACCTCCATCCCAAACCCCTGCTTTCCTGAACTGAGCAGGACTGAGGCTTCTGAGAAATCTCATTTTGAGTGCTAGCCGCCCGCCCATTCCTGCTCTGATTTATCACTGCTCTGCATGGGTGATGACTCAGTGTGGGGGAGGCAACAGGAGCCTTGCTGCTGCCAAGCGGCCTAGGGCTGCTGCTGAGGGAGGAAATCTGCCCATCCCTGTGGGGACTTGGGGTTTCTGCTCCTGACCTATCTGCTGCCCATTCTGTCCAGACAGGATGAAAGGAGCAGAAAGGGCTTGAACTCTGGGGACAGACCAAGTTGGGGTCATCATAGGTAAGCCTTAGTTTCTTGTTCCGTAAAATGGGGAAGGGGTGTTTTTAGGGCTTTGGGTGCATGTGATTCATTGAGGGAGTGCTCTTAAGAAAAACCTATAAAGGGTAAGGGAAACAAGATAGGGAAGAGGGAGGATCCAAGGGGGAATGTGACCCCAGGTGAGGAAGGTCCAGCTGCAGCCTGATCCACTGGAGGCTGTGGGACAATCACACTACACAGCTGTTCACAGCCCCAGATGAGATGGGGAGCCAACCTTTTGTACCCACTTTTCAGCACTGACTGTGAGATGTTCTTGGAGGGATGTAATCAACTAGTGAGGTTCCTGTCAACCTAGGGCAATTTTCCAGAGAAGGGGTACAGCTTTGAGCTCTTGACAGCCAACACTTACCCACAGCTGGTGGGTGAGTATGATGGCCTGGTTATGGAGACCTGATTGGGGCCCCAACAGCACCTATTAAAGGGGTAAAATACCCACTGCCCAGGGCTTCTGTAAGTTCCCACAACAAGCAGTGAAGAAATAATAACTACTACTTAGATACAAGAGAAGTGGCACTTAGTACTGCAAATGTGCATGCCCCGCCTACTGCAAATCCAACACTTTTGGGGAAGATGGCAGAGTGAGAGTCGAAAGTCTATGCATCTAAGCACGAGCAATATGCAGAAAGAAGCTGGCAGGGTAGCTGGGTCCTGGAGAACCTCTTTAATTCCTGGGAAGTTTGGGGTTCCTGAAGACAGTGGCTGGGGCAGTGGTGGGGAAACCTTTAAGAACCTGGGATGGTGGCTGGCAATCATTTGGTCTTACCAGCTTGCCACATCATTCTGTCTTCCTGCCATGCACCTGGATGATCTTTATGCACACCTATTAGAGACAGGGGAGCCTCCACTCACCTGGCCCCCACCCCGACATTTCTCTATCATTTGCTTCTAAGAAGTTGAGCATTGACCATTGAGCATCATCTGGTCCATTCAACCCAGGACTCTGCTTTTGATGGGGGCTTTCTAGAAACAGTGAGTTTAAAATGTTCTTGGGAAGTCCACATTTTCTCTAATAACCTACTGATGTACATTGTAGAGGGAATAGCATTGACTTTGGAATCAGATAGAACTGGTTTTGAATCCCACTATGCCATTTCTTGGCTGTGTGCTCTTGAGTGAGTTGCCTTATCTTTCTGAGCCTCAGCTTCCCTCTTTGTAAGGAAAAAAAAATTTTAAGGGATAAATTAATGTGCCTGCTCAGAACAATGACAGGGGAGAGTAAGCCTCATGATGTGATGTGCTTAGCACACAATAAACACTTGATAAATGTTTGCTCTTTGCCCCTTTCCTCTTCTGGAACAATGTATTTTTGGTCCTGTCATCCCTGGGCGGGGGCAGCTTTCCTAGGTTCAGCATCTGCTCATCCTGACTGTTTACGCTACTGAAACTCTTCACCCTCTGGGAAGGGACTCTTGTCCTTTCAGTTTCTGGCCCCAGTTCCAGGAGCTGCCCCACAAAGGCTCGGTTATTTTTTCTCAGCTCTTTCTTACACCTTCCAGAAGACTCATCTCTTTTATGAGCACCCTCATTGTCCACTCCATCCGGCCTCCCTTTCCTTGGAAAGACAGTTTTCTCTGAGGTAGGCCCTTTGCCAATAAGCTGAGTCCATTGTTTGGCATCCCAGTAAGACAGGATGAAGGCCCACGTAGAATCTGCCATCACAGATGACTTCAAAGGGGCTGATGGTCAGTGCCTATTTCCTCCCTTTACTAGAGGTGCTTCTGCAGATGAGACACTCACAGGTCATACATATCAGGGACAGGCAGCACGATCCCAGCCTGATCTCAAGGTCCAGGGAGGTAGCTAACAAGTCAAGTGTGTCTTTTGACAGAGTCTGGAAGTTCAGACCAAGTGAGAGAGATCCAAGTGTGCAGGGACCCTGCCCAGAATTCTAGGACTGCCCCCTATAGGGGGAGAGGATCATGGCTTGAATCCTGGCAGGACCACTGAACCAATTCTGTGATCTACAGCATTTTACCAAACCACTTTGTGCCTCAGTTGCCACTCCTATAAAACAGAGATGATGATAATCCTGATAGTGGGGGTTTTCCTCCCTGATACACAGGAATTGTCACTCCTGATAGCCACACCTGCTTCTCCTGGAGAGTAGCCCCTGCACACCCAGGCCCTATGTTTAGAAAAAGCTGGTCTTCAAACTGGGCATGCATTTCAGCCCTGGCCTACAAGTGTACTCCATCCTCAGGCCTTCCCTTATTGTGCAGAGATGGATGGTGGACCCCTGAAGGTTCAATGGACCTCAATTCCAGGACTTCTGTTGGAAGTGTTGAGAAACAGCTCTTTCCACAGGTGTTTCAGGGCTCTCTGGGGGGGGGGGTTGCACTCAGGGATGCTCATGGCCATTTTGCTTCCATGAAAGGAGAATTTGACTGAGAAAGGAGCCAACACAAAGCCACAAGATGGAATAGAAGGTGTCTGATAACATCCTTTGAACACCAGGATCCAGCTGGACCTGAACATTGCTTCAGGGTTTTCAATCACTGTTTTTTACTAAAGACAGTTTGGGTTGGGTTTTCTGTCCTTTGCAGTTGAAGAGTCCTTCAGTACTGTCATATATACAACAATAATACATTCCTCTTGAGTTGTTTGAAGACAAGCCGTGAGAGGCTCTTAGCACAGCACCTGGCACAGAGTAGGCACTCAATAAATGCCCCTTTCTCGAGGGCCTGTTTTCTCATTTGTTAGATGGGTACATTGAACTGTACATTGAACTGTGTCCCAATGCTCTTAGTGGAGATGGAGACCATGGGGAAATCTGAGCAGTCTGTTAAATTAACAGGGGAGGATTGGGGTAGAAAGAACACTCACCAAATGTCCACATCCTAATCCCTGGACCCTGTAAGTAAGTTATGCTGCCTGGCCAAAGAACTTCAGCAGATGTGATTGATTAAGGATTTTGAGTCAAAGAGATTCTCCTAGAATATATAATTATGCGAGTCCTTAAAAATCAGAGAATCAGGTCAGAGACGCAATGTTGTTGGCTTTGAAGATGGAGAAAGGAGACCTTAGGCCAAGGAATGTGGCAGCTTCTAAAAAGCCGGAAAAGGTGAAGCAATGGATTCTACAAAAAGTAACGTGGCCCTGCTGATACTTTGATTTTAGCCCAGGGAGACTGGTGTTAAGACTCCTAACCCCCGGAACTGTAAGATAATCAATTTATGTTGTTTTTAGCGACTGAGTTTGTGGTGATTTGTTAATAGCAGTGACAGAAATTCATACAAGCATTCACACATTTATTTACTCTTTTCATTCGTTCTTCATTCAGCAAATACGTATCAGGCTCCGTTAATAAAATAGATTTCATTTCTGCTCATAATCTACTAGGGACACAGAAAATACTCCTCAGTTTGGAAATCTCTGTTATGGGAAAATGAAAGCTCTATAATGGGGAATGTACATGTTGCTATGGGAACATGAAGGAGGACCTAATGCAGCATGAGGGTGAGGCTGGTGGTGGCCAGAGAAGACTTCCTGTAGGAAGTGCAGTCTAAGCAGAGACAGGAAGGATGGACAGAATTAACCAGAATGTGAGCAGTCTTCCCTGGGGGGAGCTAAAATGTTTATGGTGGTGTATTAGTTAGAATTCTCCAGAGAAGCAAAAGCAACAGAACATGTACATATGTACACAGAAACGTATTTTAAGGAATTGGTTCATACAATTGTGGCAGTGTGGTAAATCCAAAATCTGCAGAGTAAGCCAGCAGGCTGGATACCCAGGAAAGAGTTGCAGTTTGAGTCCAAAAGCCTCCTGCTGGTAAAATTTCTTCTTGCTCAAGGGAAGTCAGTCTTTATGCTATTAAAGTCTTCAACTGATTGGATAAGGCCCACTCCCATTATGGAGGGCAATCTGCTTTACTCAAAGTCTACCCATTTAAATGTTGATCTCATCCAAAATACACCTTCACAGAAACATCCAGAACACTGTTTGGCCAAATGTCTGGTCACTGTGGTCCAGCCAAGTTGACACATAACACCGGCTATTACAGGTGGGTACCAGTATACTCCACAACATAAAGACATACAAAAAATCCCATTATTTTGTCTCAGTCACTTAAGGATGTCCCTCTGTCTATACTCACCAGGACTGGCAAACACTCCAGTCTCAGCTATGTTTTTTTTTTCAGCTATGTTTTTTCAGGCTACCCTTTTTAGATTCAAACAAGAATTTTTTTGTGGCCGTTTCTGTGGCCAGTACTGTGGCCATTTCTCCCTCTGCTTTCCAAGGTAGCTGTTTGGCCTGCTTCTCTGCTCCATCAGTCTCTACTGGCTCTGAAGTTTTCCTTCACCACCAGCCACATGCCTGGATGTGGAAACCCTCATGAATTCATTCATGGACTCAGGGTTATTTCCCTAGGCATTCTGCAACTGTAGAGACACTATGGATCTTCCCTCCCTGAAAAAAACAACCATCTTGAGAACCCCTGCATTTCCTTCCCTGCCCCTTCTTCCCTAGTCAGATCTCAGGCCTCACCCCAGCCTCCCCACATAGACTTATGAAGTCTAGCTGAACTCTGGTATAGGTGAGGCCCCTTCCAGAGGCCTGGAAAGTTCTGTTTGAGGCTCTGTAACGCAAATGCTCCCGGGAGTATCAGGATCCATACTAGGAATTATAGGGATTTGGTGGAGAGAGGAGGACTTGATAAAGACCAGTAACCTTTCTGACTCATTGGCAGGAGTGAGAATTAGAAATAAATTCTCCAATGAATGACTTTGCCACACACACATTTGACAGAAGGACCTGCTATGCAAAGGCCCTGGGGCAGTAGGGAAAAAATAAGGAGGCAGAGGTGGGCAGGGAGAACAAGGGGAGAGTGGAGAGAGATGAGATTGGGATGGTAGGCAGTTGCCAGACCATGGTGCAGCAGGGTGGGGAGGGCTTGTGCCACACGAGAAGTTTGAAAAGTATCCAGAGGATGGCAGGGAGACATGAAGTACGTCGAGTGGGAAGCAACACTATCACATTTGTATTTTAGAAGACTCCCTTTGGCAATTAGGCAGAAAGTGTCATTGATGGGTATTATGGGCTGAATCATGCCCTACTCCCAAATTCATATGCTGAAGTTGGAACCCGTAGAAACTCAGAATGTGACTGCTTTGGGAGATAGAGCCTTTCAAGAGGTAATTAAAATAAATAAAGAGGTCCTTAAGGTAAAGTAAGGTCATATGGATGGGCCCTAACAAGATGTCTTGTCTCCTTATAAAAAGATCAAGTAGGACAGACACAGACAGACAGAGACCATGTGAAGAGACACAGCAGGACGATGGCCATCTGCAAACCAAGGAAACAAGCCTCAAAAGAAATTCAGCCTGCTGATACCATGATCTCGGACGTTCAGCTTCCAGAACCATGCAGAGACACATTTCTGTGGTTTAAGCTGGCCAGTCTGTGGTGTTGTCACAGACAGCGGCCTGAGCAGACGTGTACAGCAAGTTAAGAGTGGCCCCTGGGACGCTGCCAGGGCAACTGTTGTTACTCCTCAGATGAGAGCTCAGTCTGGGGATGAGAGGCAGATGGCCCCCATAGGGGCTCAAAGGCCCACAGCTGGGTGAGGTTGAGACCAGACATGTTGACTTCCCAAAAACTTCTAGCTGTGTCAAGAAGGGCAGGGCTGGGTGGTGATTACATCTGGAAAACTGTTCTCCAGCCATATTCCCACATGCCTCCGCACCACGTGGCA
>PISX010023942.1:0-28861 GCA_004024625.1 Mellivora capensis | reverse complement strand
TAAAGTAATGTAAAAAAATTTTTGCTATTGTTTTTAAAAGGGATTGTTTATATGCAATCATTTCTGCCTTGTGTGGGGTTATTAGTATTTATACTGACCAATCTTTTTGCTTTCTGCTCAGTTGAGTTTCTAACTTGATTTCATCTCCATTCAGTTGTGATTTTTGTGATTCTAGTGTAATCCTTTGAGCCAAAAGCTACTGCTGCTAAGGCAGTACTTATGATACACCCATAACCCCTGTTTCAAATGTAGCCCTTCTCTTTATTTATTCCACCTTTTGCTCTTGGAGCTGGGTGGAAAGTCCCTTTAAATGAAAGCATGCTGAGAATGTCTGGAACCATACATCACCCTTTTCAGCACAGATTATCAGAGGTGGCTTTAATGCTTTATTAAGTGACATCTTATGAGAGCTATTAATTTTTCTTAAGTTCATTCTGTTTTCCTTGAAATTGAAATATGTTCTCCATCTGTAATCTAAATGGTTTGGAGGGTAAAGTAAGGCAAAGTATATTAGTTTAACATGTGTATGTCTAAGACAGTCTTGCCCTGAATCCCTTAATATTTCTCAATGGTGATCATGGATTTTGGGGGTTATCTCCTGAACTGCAGTAACTTGATCTATATGGACTCTGATTTTGAGTGGCACTCGCATTTGTGCAATAACATTTATGTAATAACAACTTACATTAATAATGTACTTGGTGTAGATGAGACACTACTTTAAGCACTCTACACATACTAACTTATTAAGTCCTTAGAAAAAAAGATGAATATTATCTGTATTTCAGATGAGGAAGCTAAGCCTCAGAAAGGTTAAGTAACTTGCCCAAAGGCACACAGGTAATAAATGTCAAAATCAGGAAATGAACCAGGAAATCTAGATCTAACACCCCGTCTGTTAATAATTATGCTCTATTGTTTCTTATTAAATTAAATGATCTATTGATCATTTAATCAAAGCATCTTTTAGCTGCTGCAAGATTATTAACACAATAAAAGACTAATAATGTGTGGCAAGGGGGAAACAGAGATTGGCTCTGCTTAGAATGATTTCAAGGCATCAAGGATTAGCTTCTTTCTTTCTTTCTTTCTTTCTTTCTTTCTTTTTTTAAGATTAATTCATTTCTTTATTTGACAGAGAGAGAGGGAGAAAGAACACATGCACAAGAAGGGGGAATGGCAGGCAGAGGGAGAAACAAGGACCCCCACCAAGCAGAGAGCCTGACGATATGGGGTTCCATCCCAGAACTCTGGGATCATGACATGAGCCAAAGGCAGACACTTAAATGACTGAGCCACCCAGGCACCCCAACGATTAGTTTCTTTGAGACAACAACTCAACTGCATTTAATATTATTATTGACACATGTCCTATTGCAGGAACTCAATTAGAGAAAGACGAATCCATTCAGTCAACAAATATGCACCAAGTGCCTGTTATTTTGAAGCATTGTGCTAAAGTGCTTTTAATATAAGGATGGATAAGCCAAAAGATGCCTCTAACTTTAAGGATTTTACATTCCAGTAAGAGAAGACCAATGAGAGACAGAGAAAGAATTCCACAAGCCACTATCAGACTGTGATGAGCTCTATAAATGAAATCAGCATAACTTAAAAGAGAGTACTTGGAAATGCCGCTTGAAAGAGGTGACATTTGAGCAAAATCCTGAAGAGTAAAGAAGTAGTCTTCTCCTAAAAATTGTGCAAGAGGATTCCAGGCTTTAAACAAGGACATTCCTGAGGAAAAGAAAGCAGGAACAAATGAAAGAAGGAATAAAAGATTTAACTGAAAAATGCAGATGCACTCAATGTTCACAGTGCAGCCTCTAGAGGACCCTTTCTAAGATTCAAGATAATAATTTTCTCACCTTAGCCCTATTTTAAACATAGCATTTCATTTAAAAATTTACTTTTCGGGGTGCCTGGGTGGCTCAGTGGGTTAAGCCTCTGCCTTCAGCTCAGGTCATGATCTCAGGGTCCTGGGATTGAGCCCCGAATAGGGCTCTCTGCTCAGCAGGGAGCCTGCTTCCCCCTCTCTCTCTGCCTGCCTCTCTGCCTACTTGTGATCTCTCTCTCTCTCTCTGTCAAATAAATAAATAAAATCTTAAAAAAAAATTTACTTTTGCCCTTAATTAAGATTCCATACCTCTGTTTCCCTTTTTCATTTAGAAGAGCTTCTGTACCTCAGTAAAGTTTCTGTGACTCAGTTTCTCTTTCTAAGCATAGAAAAAAATACTTGTCCCACTTACCTTCAAAGGGTTATATGGGAATTGCAGAAGGTAGTAGGTGTGCATGTATTTGGAAAATATAAGTATGGCTATAGAATGCATAAAAGTGAAATCTACCATGAGTAATAATAATTCTTCTCCCTTTTTACACTCCCCAAAATAGTCTTCCATTACTTTTTCTCCCCAATCTGGGCAGATATGGTCCAGAAGAACAGGATCTTTGCAAGTTAATGCATCTCCTAAAAACCTTAGTGATCCTGATAATTGGCAATGATGAGAATAGATGCTTTCCCTATTCTGTTCAAAAGAAGTCTCTCAGAGACCATTGATTTCATTTCACATTGTCACTTACAGTCTCATTAGCATGTCCCTTTATCCATCAACTTCCTTGATATGCCATGACAACAGAATAATTTATAGCCATCCTTTGTCTGACTCACAATGAATTCAAATTCACTGGAGGCATTTCATTTAGCACTCTGTCAAAACACTTCTGGAAACAGAACTGGCTTCACCTGACCCCAAATTCCTGCATATCCCATTACCTTATTAATGACACTTTTTCTCTGTAAATCCTTTTAATCTTTGGCAAAGTACTTTCAGATTCATTGATTTATTTGTTCAATTCAAAGTAGGCTTACTGTGTGCAAAGCACAGGGTTGGGGCAGGAAGAAACAACAAAGAAAGTGCTGTGCTGCTTAAGGGGAAATCTAACCAGGAAAAGCTGAAGCAGAAGTGCTGAGCAGTGGTATTGACAATGATTCTCAAAATGTGGTCTCCAGAAAAGCAGCATAAACATCACTTGACATTTTAAGAAATAGGTTAGAAAGGCAGTATCTTGGGACCCAACACAGACTGACTAAATCAGAAACATGAGGAAAAGTAGGAGGGCACCAGTGACTTGGGTTTTAATATGACCCTAAGATGACTACAATGCTCATAAAATCCAACAAACACTTAATTATAGAAGAATATTTTCCAAAGTTAAAAGTGAAACAATGTACTCAGGTTTGGAATTCCCTTCAGAAACTGGGTTACAATGGTCAGAAGACCATTAACTTACAAACAGAGATGATATTGTTCCCCAGGGAATGTTTGACAATGTCTGAGACATTTTTGATTGTCACTATTGGGAAAGGAAGTGCTACTGCATTCGAAGAAGAGGACAGAGATGCTGCTAAACATCTTAGAATGCAGAGCAGTCTTCAAAAATAAAGGATCATCTAGTTTAAAATATCAAGAATGCCAAACAAAGACACCCTGAAATAGAGTTACAGCAAGGAGGTTGCAGGAACAGAGAAAAAATGATTAATTTGTAAGATAGTGATTCAGAAACCCAAGGATAAATCAGGAGGAGGTGACTCTTGGGCCAAACCTCAAAGGAGCAGAAGATTTCTACCAAGGAAGAGAAGATAGCGGGAGGTGAGTGATGGGGTCCGTTATCAAAGGAACGAGACTGAGACAAAGTGAAAGTTATGCAAAGCTTTATTCTATGCCAAGCATTAGAAGTCGGACTGACCCGGCAGGGCCGCCTCTGCGGAGAGCGACCACCCCTTGGTCTTACAGGCTTGTTTTATAGGACACAACCGCAGACCTCTACATATGTGGCTTTGGCTGATTGGATGTCTCATACCTGTCTGGTCTTATTTTAGGTGTGTGTTTTAGCAATGGTTAGCGGAATTGATATCAGTAACTGCTGAGACATTTATTAAACAACAAAATGGCTACCTAGTCAACATGGGGTCACTCTGGCTAAGCAGGCCCAGGCAGGCCCTAGGGGTTTAACAGGTTTTAACATGGAATCGGCCCCAACAGCGAGTGTAGGGAGAATGGAAGAATGGGAGTTTGAAGTGGGACTTCTAGGTTGAGAAACTCCCCTGAAGTAAAACCAGGTAAGTAGCAAAGTATGTAATTCTAACTCTGTTAGTCAAGCACACCTCCTTACCCCATCCCCTTCATATATGTCTCTGGGCCACTTTTCCTCCTTCTTCCATGGGGACAATATATATTTGGATTTTCCCATGTTAGCACTTGTCTTGCTTAATTAAAGATTCAGCTACACACTTATTTCAGCAACGTGAAGTGTCTGCATTATCACAGCCTCATATTTGTAAGTTATATTGCTATATTTCAAAATACTTATTTTATCTCACTTGAGGGCAAACAGTATTAGCCGTTAGTTTAGGAGTATGAGATCTGAGATTCAAAATGATCCAGTTTGGATCATGGTTCTTTGTAACTTGGGAATATGAGCTTTTATAAGGATCAAATGAGATAATGCATGGAAGAAGCTAACACAGTGACTGGCACAGTAACAGCTTAATAAATCTTAAGTGCTATTAATAAAATACTTGTGAGATTACATTTCACCCCAATGCTCTCAGGGAAATAATGGATTTTCCTATTACACATGAAACCAAAGCTCTGACAGAATAAGCAGCTAATCCTGGAGAATAAAACAGACTTTTGTGGCTCTAGACCCTGAATCTCAGTAAGCTTGGGGCTTTCTATTTCAGGTGGTCAGGCATAAACACATATTCAGCATAATTATTCAAACGAAGATTGGGATCCCAAGTAGCTTAAAATTATATCATTTACTTAAGAATATATATAGGGCAATCAAGCTAGAAAGTGCAAGTAGCTTTCTCTAAAGCAAAGACGAAAATATTGCAGGGAATGGGAAGGCTTTATACTGGGGGATACTGTTTAGATATAATGATTGTATCAATACTACCTGAGTTTCACCTTGTGTCTCGAACTATAGTGGTTACTGGGGCATACTCAAGGAATTCAGAGTCTAGTTCAGTAAAGATTTAGGCATAGGAAGCTGTGAGAACAGGGAAAGGTCATCTAACCTGCCTGAAAGTGTTGATCAGTCAGAAGCCATGTCCCAAGGGAGTTACAGTTAAGCTTAGGAAAAAGGAAATTACATGAAGAAGTGGTATGTGGCTGCAGAGAGACTCTGTTCAGACCCATGTCATCTTTAGTACTTTTCTGTCCACTTCTCCAAGATGTGCAGAAGGAGAATATGGGCCCAAACTTTACATTTTGGAAATGCCCCTTCAAGTCCACACTTGCTACAATCTCCGGAAAGTAAAGGGCAGAAAGGTCACAAGTGTGACCTTTGAATTCTTATAAACATTATCTTATAGTATCTTATAAACAGAAAGTATGAATTTTTACAAACATTAAAATAAGTGTTAAAGTTAGTGCACACAGCTTTTAATATATGTTCTGGATGATATTCATTTGTGCAAATGTTCATAAAGTGAAATCAAGTAAATTTCTGCCTTAGTAGGTAAATCCATAACTGATATTTGCTGTGGTCCCATATTTTTAGTACATAAACACAGCAAAATGTCCACAGGGAAAGGATATGGGGAAACTGGATTCCAGTCTAAAGCCTATAAAGAACTGTGTGGCCTTAGGCAAGTCCTGCTCTGGGTTTCAGTGTCCTGTTCCATTAAAAGAGGAACCTATAATTTCATATTCTTTCAGCAATATATAATTATGCATGAAGTTAGTTGTAATATTTTATGATCCTAGAAACAAAGTTAATCCCTCTTATTCCCTCTTGCTCTGTTTCTATTCTCCTCTTCCTAAATAGCATTTTCATCCAAGCATATGAATTTTTCGATAATGTTTTAGAAAAAAATATTGGGTGTCTGAAAATTAAGCCCACTTAGAACTTCTCCACATTAATTTAGAAAATACTTTGATTGTATATATATTTTTCATTCATTCATTCATTCATTCATACAGCTGTGAGTCCCTGAAGCTATGCTATTGACAGAGTTCTGGGTCTTTCGATTACGTTTTTATCTATGCATGTGCTGACTGTGTTAGTATATGAAGGGGCTCCTGCATAAGGAGCAGAGGTCTTCTTCCCAGCAATCCTGGTCTCTTTCACCCGTGGTTATCCCGTCCTTAAATGACAGTCTTGCACCCATAGGCCTGGGCCTGCCTCCTATCACCTGTCAACCTCCTTTTTCTACAGGCCCAGGTATTTCTCTCACTGAGTCTGGGATCTTATTTTGCTGGTAAATGAATGCAATGGAAGGATTTACCACAGCACAGGTCTTTCCAGAGACTCCTCCATAGGCTATCCAGTCCAGAGAGCTACCCCCAACAAGATATTTATTTTGAAGTAGAAATTGTTCTGTTTAAAGACAGATGCAGTCAAATGCTCTACCACTGAGATATACCCCCTGTTTAAAAACAGATGATCATAAAAGGTGGTATAATGGAAAAGTAAATGGTTACTATAATGCTGTACTATACACACACAAGCATATATACACACACATTCACATGCATACACACAGCAGCTGTCTGCTACATGAGAACAAGGGCAACGCGGACATTTTCTATATGTGTAATTGTCACTATAATAGCATTTGTATTTGAAAGACAATGTAAAAAGTCTTATGCCTGAAAGGTGACTCAGCTTCTATCTATCTAGGTTTATTTTTACATAAAGAGCAAATGGAAATCAAGATGAAATGTTTGAGCAAACCTTATTGCTTTCAAAAAATAATTCAAACAATAGTTTAATCTTATCCTCTATTTCAAATCTTCTAAAATATTTTGTCTCCATCCTGGGCTTGTCTGAGTCTGAACACTGAAGGAAAAAATTCCTCAGCAAGGAGAAAAATATAACTAATTCCTGACTTCTAAATATTGAACATTGACAAATTTTAAAACTATTTTCAACATCTTGTTACATTTTCACCTTCATATCTTTCCAGAAATACTGTCTTTGAAGAGAATGACAGTCAGAAAAGGGATCAAAGAGCACATTTCTTTCTGACTACTGATGCTCATGTCAGCAAGAGACTATATAGTGGTATATAAATCAACTGTTGGTTTCAGTTGTGGGAAGGGTTGGTCTTGTTTATGTATCTTAGATATCAATAAAATGGTCAAAAGAAGGCAATCAAAGACAACACTACAGTGATAATGTACTTGCCACGGTCTCTTCCAGCCCCCATGCTATCTGTTCCCCTTTCCTCTTAAACACATAAGAAAACAAACCACAAAAAAAGCCTCTGAAGCCACAAAGTTTTCTACTTGTCTCCCCCTCTAAACCATCAATTCTTCTCCCAATATTCACAGCATAAGCCCTGGGAAGACATCCAAGACCTAACAAAAGAACCAGGAGGAAAGATTTTTATGTTTAAAGTAGAAAACTACAGAATCACTGCAAACATTAAAACAGGACAATTCAAGAGAAGGCAAGGCTCAGCCAAAGAGAAATCCTCATCTTAGCTTTTAGCTTTCATAGAAAGCATTGGGTGAAGACAAAGAGAAAATTAAAGATAAAGAGAGAGAGAGAAAGCAAGTATATTTATTTGATACACTGGTCCTACTCCTCCAGGCTTGTTTATCAGGGTAGAAATTGTGATTGGAAACTAAGACCCATTGGCTATATAATAATAAATAATGGAAAACTGTCCAAAGCAGTTTGCCTCCAAATTTAGATTTACCAGTACCACTTTCTTCATTTGGTTTTCTTTACATACCATTCATATTACCATTTTTTAAAAACTGGGCTCATTCTTCTTATTGGATTGATTTAAATAAATATATCTAAAGAAGGACACTTCAAATCTTCATAAACCTCATTACATTAAAGGCAAAACCAGCATCATTCTGGTATAAAGATAACTCCAAAATTGAAAGCAATGAAAGGAAAATTGTGTTCAAAGAGTCTGTGTGGGCACAGAAAGCTCTGAGCCTCAGGTCTCAGTCTTTAAAGGTCAGTCATCCCTTGTCATGAGAGATGTACTGGTCAATCCTTAAGAACCACTGGAGGGAGGATGACCAGTAGTGTTTCATGATTTCTGTGGTGGTAAAGACTCCTACCATGGACAATTTTAAGGTCTCAAAGTGATGTTACTGAACATGGATAAGAAAAGAAGCAAAGCATCAGCTCTCATGACATCTACAGGGCAGCTTCAACATAATACTGCCCTGAAGTAATCAGAAGTGCTGAAAGAGTAACATTTTCGTTATTACTGGTTTCCATGTAATTCCATTATAGTTTTTATTATTATTATTATTATTATTATTATTATTACTATTATTATTTATTTTAACATATAATGTATTATTAGGCCCAGGTGAATAGGTCTGTGTATTGCCAGGTTTACACACTTCACAGCACTTACCATAGCACATACCTTCCCCAATGTCCATAACCCCACCATCCTCTCCCTTCCCCCCTCCTCACGGCAACCCTCAGTTTGTTTTGTGAGATTAAGAGTCTCTTATGGTTTGTCTCTCTCCCAATTCCATCTTGTTTCATTTTTTCCTTCCCTACCCCCCAAACCCCCCATGTTGCATCTCCACTTCCTCATATCAGATAGATCATATGATCATTGTCTTTCTCTGACTGCTAAGCACAATACCCTCCAGTTCCATCCGCGTCGTCGCAAATGGCAAGATTTCATTTCTTTTGATGGCTGCATAGTATTCCATAATATATACATACACCATATCTTCTTTATCCATTCATCTGTTGATGGACATCTAGGTTCTTTCCATAGTTTGGCTATTGTGGACATTGCTGCTATAAACATTCAAGTACACGTCCCCCTTCGGATCACTACATTTGTATGTTTAGGGTAAATACACAATAGTATAATTCCTGGGTCATAGGGTAGCTCTATTTTCAACTTTTTGAGGAACCTCCATACTGTTTTCCAGAGTGGCTGCACCAGCTTGCATTCCCACCAACAGAGTAGAGGATTCCCCTTTCTCTGCATCCTCGCCAGCATCTGTCATTTCCTGACTTGTTAAGTTTAGCCATTCTGACTGGTGTGAGATGGTATCTCATTGTAGTTTTGGTTTGTATCTCCCTGAGGCTGACTGATGTGGAGCACTTTTCCATGTGTCCGTTGGCCATCTGGATGTCTTCTTTGCAGAAATGTCTGTTCATGTCCTCTGCCCATTTCTTGATTGAATTATTTGTTCTTTGTGTGTTGAGTTTGCTAAGCTCTTTACAGATTTTGGATATTAGCCCTTTATCTGATAAGTCATTTGCAAATATCTTCTCCCATTCTGTCAGTTGTCTTTTGGTTTTATTAACTGTTTCCTTTGCTGTGCAAAAGCTTTTGATCTTGATGAAGTCCCAATAGTTCATTTTTGCCCTTGCTTCCCTTGCCTTTGGCGATGTTCCTAGGAAGAATTTGCTGCGGCTGAGATCAAAGAGGTTGTTGCCTGTTTTCTCCTCAAGGATTTTGATGGATTCCTTTCTCACATTGAAGTTCATCCATTTTGACTCTATTTTCATGTGTGGTATAAGGAAATGGTCCAGTTTCATTTTTCTGCATGTGGCTATCCAATTTTCCCAACACCTTTTGTTGAAGAGGTTGTCTTTTTTCCATTGACATTCTTTCCTGCTTTGTCAAAGACTAGTTGACCATAGAGTTGAGGGTCTATTTCTGGGCTCTCTATTCTGTTCCATTGATCTCTATGTGTCTGTTTTTGTGCCAGTACCATACTGTCTTGATGATGACAGCTTTGTAGTAGAGCTTGAAGTCTGGAATTGTGATGCAACCAATTTTGGCTTTCTTTTTCAATATTCCTCTGGCTATTCGAGGTCTTTTCTGATTCCATATAAATTTTAGGATTATTTTTTCCATTTCTTTGAAAAAAAAATGGATGGGATTTTGATACAGATTGCATTAAACGTGTAGAATGCTTTAGGTAGCATAGACGTTTTCACAATATTTCTTCTTCCAATCCAGGAGCATGGAACATTTTTCCATTTCTTTGTGTCTTCCTCAATTTCTTTCATGAGTACTTTATAGTTTTCTGAGTACAGATTCTTTGCTTCTTTAGTTAGGTTTATTCCTAGGTATCTTATGGTTTTGGGTGCAATTGTAAATGGGATTGACTCCTTCATTTCTCTTTCTACTGTCTTGTTGTTGGTGTAAATTAATGCAACTGATTTCTGTGCATTGATTTTATATCCTGACACTTTATTAAATTCCTGTGCAAGTTCGAGCAGATTTGGAGTAGTGTCTTCTGGGTTTTCCACATATAGTATCATATCATCTGCAAAGAGTGAGAATTTGACTTCTTCTTTGCCGATTTGGATGCCTTTGATTTCTTATTGTTATCTGATTGCTGAGGCTAGGACTTCTGGTACTATGTTGAATAGCAGTAGTGATGATAGTGGACATATATGCCGTGTTCCTGAAATTAGTGGAAAAGCTCTGTTTTTCCCCATTGAGAATGATATTCGCTGTGGGTTTTTCATAAATGGCTTTAATGATATTAAGGTATGTAACCTCTATCCCTACACTTTGAAGAGTTTCAATCAGGAAGGGATGCTGTAATTTGTCAAATGCTTTTTCAGCATCTATTGAGAGTATCATATGGTTCTTGTTCTTTCTTTTGTTAATGTACTGTATCACATTGATTGATTTGTGGATGTTGAACTAACCTTGCAGTCCTGGAATAAATCCCACTTGGTCATGGTGAATAATCCTTTTAATGTACTGTTGGGTGCAATTAACTAGTATTTTGGTGAGAATATTCACATCTGTGTTCATCAAGGATATTGGTCTGTAATTCTTTTTTTTGATGGGATCCTTGTCTGGTTTTGGGATCAAGGTGAAGCTGGCCTCATAAAATGAGTTTGGAAGTTTTCCTTCAATTTCTATTTTTTGGAACAGTTTCAGGAGAATAGGAATTAATTCTTCTTTAAATGTTTGGTAGAGGGACACCTGGGTGGCTCAGTGGGTTAATGCCTCTGCCTTTGGCTTGGGTCATGATCCCAGGGTCCTGGGATTGAGCCCCGCATTGGGCTCTCTGCTCAGCGGGGAATCTGCCTCTCCCCCTCTCTCTGCCTGCCTCTTTGCCTGCTTGTGATTTCTCTCTGTACCAAATAAATAAATAAAATCTTTTAAAACAAAAGATTTTTATAAATGTTTGGTAGAATTCCCCTGCGAAGACATCTGACCCTGGGCACTTGTTTGTTGGGAGAATTTTTATGACTGCTTCAATCTCCTTACTGGTTATGGGTCTGTTCAGGTTTCTATTTGTTCCTGGTTCCGTTGTGGTAGTTTATATGTTTCTAGGAATGCATCCGTTTCTTCCAGATTGTCAAATTTGCTGGCGTATAGTTAGTTGCTCAGAATATGTTCTTAAAATTGTATTTCGTTGGTGTTGATTGTGAATTCTCCTTTTCCACTCATGATTTTATTTATTTGGATCCTTTTCTTTTTGATAAGTCTGGCAAGGGGGTTATCAATCTTATTAATTCTTTCAAAGAACCAGCTCCTAGTTTTGTTGATTTGTTCTATTGAGGGGTTTTTGTTGTTGTTGTTGTTGTTATGTTTTGTTTTTTTGTTTTTGTTTTTGTTTTTTTCTATTTCATTGATTTATGCTCTGATCTTTATTATTTCTCTTCTACTGCTGGGTTTAGGCTTTCTTTGTTGTTCTTTCTCCAGCTTTGGGTGTGGGGTTAGGTTGTGTACTTGAGACCTTTCTTGTTTCTTGAGAAAAGCTTGTATCACTATATATTTTCCTTTCAGGACTGCCTTTGCTGTGCCCCACAGATTTTGAACAGTTGTGCTTTCATTATTATTTGTTTCCATGAGTTTTTTCAATTCTTCTTTAACTTCCTGGTTGGCCCATTCATTCTTTAGAAGGATGCTGTTTAGTCTCCATGTACGTGGGTTCTTACCAAATTTCCTCTTATGATTGAGTTCTAGCTTCAGAGCATTGTGGTCTGAATATATGCAGGGAATGATCCCAATCTTTTGATACCAGTTGAGACCTGATTTATGACCCAGGATGTGGTCTATTCTGGAGAATGTTCCATGTGCAATAGAGAAGAATGTGTATTCTGCTGCTTTGGGATGGAATGTTCTGAATAGATCTGTGATGCCCATCTGGTCCAGTGTGTCATTTAAGGCCTTTATTTCCTTGTTGATCTTTTGTTTGGATGTTCTGTCCATTTCAGTGAAGGCAGTATTAAAGTCCCCTACTATTATTGTATTATTGTTGATGTGTTTCTTTGATTTTGTTGTTAATTGGCTTATATACTTGGCTGCTTCCATGTTAAGGGCATAGATATTTAAAATTGTTAGATCTTCTTGTTCGACAGACCCTTTGAGTATTATATAGTGTCCTTCCTCATCTCTTATTATAGCTTTTTTTTTTAGGTTTTATTTATTTATTTGACAGAGATCACAAGTAGGCAGAGAGGCAGACAGAGAGAGAGAGAGGAGGAAGCAGGCTTCCCACTGAGCAGAGAGCCTGATGAGGGGCTCGATCCCAGGACCCTGAGATCACAACCCGAGCTGAAGGCAGAGGCTTTAACCCACTAAGCCACCCAGACGCCCCTCTTATTATAGTCTTTGGCTTAAAATCTAATTGATCTGTTATAAGGATTGCTACCCCAGCTTTCTTTTGATGTCCATTAGCATGGTGCATTGTTTTCCACCCCCTCACTTTAAATCTGGAGGTGTCTTTCGGTCTAAAATGAGTTTCTTGTAGACAGTATATTGATGGGTTTTGTTTTTTATCCACTTTGATACCCTGTGTCTTTTGATTGGGGCATTTAGCCCATTTACATTCAGGGTAACTATTGAGATATATGAATTTAATGTCACTGTATTTCCTGTAAGGTGACTGTTACTGTATATTGTGTCTGTTCCTTCCTGGTCTACTACTTTGGGGCTCTCTCTGTGCTTAGAGGACCCCTTTCAATATTTCCTGTACAGCTGATTTGGTGTTTACAAATTCTTTTAGTTTTTGTTTGTCCTGAAAACTTTTTATCTATTTTCAATGATAGCCTAGCTGGATATCTTGACTGCATGTTTTTCTTGTTTAGCACTCTGAATATATCACGTCAGTTCTTTCTGGCCTGCCAGGTCTCTGTGGATAAGTCTGCTGCCAATCTAATATTTTTACCACTGTATGTTATAGACTTCTTGTCCCGGGCTTCTTGTCCTGCTTTCAGGATTTTCTCTTTGTCGCTAAGACTTGTAAATTTAGTATTAGGTGACGGGGTGTTGACCTATTCTTATTGATTTTGAGGGGGGTTCGCTGTGCCTCCAGGATTTTGATGCTTGTTCCCTTTGCCATATTAGGGTAATTCTCTCCAATAATTATCTCCAATATATCTTCTGCTCCCCTCTCTCTTTCTTCTTCTTCTGGAATCCCAATTATTCTAATGTTGTTTCGTCTTATGGTGTCACTTATCTCTTGAATTCTCCCTTCATGCTCCAGTAGTTGTTTGTCTCTCTTTTGCTTAGCTTCTTTATTCTCTGTCATTTTGTCTTCTATATCACTAATTATCTCTTCTGCCTCACTTATCCCAGCAGTTAGAGCCTCCATTTTTTATTGCACCTCATCAATACCTTTTTTTATTTCAACTTGGTTAGATTTTAGTTCTTATATTTCTGCAGAAAGGCTTTTATTTCTCCAGACAGGGTTTCTCTAATATCTTCCATGCCCTTTTCAAGCCTGGCTAGCACCTTGAGAATTGTCATTCTGAACTCTAGATCTGACATATTACCAATGTCCATATTGATTAGGTCCCTAGCCTTCAGTACCGCCTCTTGTTCTTTTTTTTTTGTGGTGAGTTTTTCCACCTTGTCATTTTATCCAGATAAGAATATATGAAGGAATGAATAAAATACTAAAAGGGTAGTGAAGACCCCAGGAAAATGTGCTTTAATGACATCGGAAGTGACCCCAAATCGTGGGGGGAAGATATGGGGCAAAAAGAAGTTCAGGAAAAAAAACAAGAAAAAAAAAAAAAAAAAATATATATATATATATATTACTGGTGACTAGAACAGTGTCACCCACTTAATTTTGTATTTTGGTCTCTTAGAAGAAACTACCTCTCAAAATTTTAAAGAATGAAAAACATATATAAGGGTAAACATGATGAAGGGATGGAATATGACTATAAAGATGAAAAAAAATTTTTTTTAATTTCTAAAAAAAGGAGTTGGTAAGATAAGTTGGTTGGGAGAATAAAGAAAACGGAAGTGGACAGAATTTGCTCAGGCTGGAGACTAGAACAAAGCCCTGTGCTAGATTTAGGGTATATTTTGATCTATTAAAAGAAGTTGTATCCCAAATTTTTTTAGAGGAAAATACCCTATGTGTATACAAAAAATAAAGTTAGATACAATGAAGGATAAAATATGACTATAATAATGAAGGTTCAAAAAAGATTTTTTTTAAATGAAAGGTATTGTTAAGATAAACTAGTTAAAAAAAACATTAAAAGAGGAAAGAGTAAAAGTTAAAAAAATTTCAGCATAAGAAAAAATAAAATTAAAAAAATTAACTTTGCAAGACTACAGAATCATGGGGAGAAAGCTATGAATTCTATGCTTTGCTCACTCCTCTGGAATTCCGCTTGAACTGGAATTCACTTGAACTTGGTCTTGGATGGATTTCTTGCTGATCTTCTGGGGGAGGGGCCTGTTGTAGTGATTCTCAAGTGTCTTCGCCTGAGACAGAATTGCCCCACCCTTACCAGGATCAAGCTAAGTAATCTGCTTGGGTTCGCTTTTGGGAGCTTTTGTTCTCTGAACATTTTCTGTAGAGTTCCAGAGGATGGGAATGAAAATGGTGGCCTCCCAATCTCCGGCCCAGAGGAGCCAAGAGCTCAGAGCTCCACTCCTCAGTGCGCCCTCAGAGAAAAGCGCTCAATCACTCCCATCTCCCTGGCCTCCGGCTGCGCTCCAAGCTCACCCAGCCTGTGACCAAGAGTCTCTGTCTCTGGCACACAGCCCCACCTGGAGTCTCCAAACCCCTCAGATCCCTGCACTCTTCCAGGGGGTTCTCCCCAGATCTTGTGGGGTCCCTGCTCACAGAACAGTAGCCTGTGCCATGGATCACAATTTAAGGTAACCCCGAGTTGAGAGCTCACTCCTCAGCTCCATCTCTGTAGCCGGCTTCCCTGCTCTAATACCTGTGAGCTCTGTGACACTCAGACACCACCGATCCTTCTGTGACCCTGCGGGACCTGAGACCACGCTGTCCCTACATGGGCTTCACCCCAGCTTAGCCTCTGGAGCCATGTCCCTCAGTAGAGCTGACTTTTAAAACTTCTGATTTTGTGCTCCATTTTTCTTCCACGTGCCGGGAGCCAGCTCCTACCCCCGCATTTATCATCCAGTCGCTTTGGATTCACTTCTCCGCTGGTCCTACCTTTCAGAAAGTGGTCAATTTTCTGTTTCTAGAATTGCTGCTCTTCTCTTCGATCTCCTATTGGATTTGTAGGTGTTCGGAATGGTTTGATAAGCTATCTAGCTGATCTCCTGCTACCTGATGTCATCTCAGCCTGCTACTTCTCTGCCATCTTGACTCCTCCTCCCCATTATAGTTTTATACCCCAAATTATATTACCTATCACTGTGCTATTTATACCCACTTTGGAAAACAGGAATCTTAGGTGACTGCACAGGCTCTAGGTCTCTTTTTTTTTTTTTTTTTTTTTTTTTAATGGAGGCACTTTAATAGTAAGGTCTTACTTTGGAAAAGGTAATCATCTTTTACTTCAAAGCCTGATTTCACAGTTAAGGTTGTACATCATACTTTTTCCCACCTTCTCTTATTTACTAAAGATTCATCTGTAGAAAGTACATGATAAATATAAATATGAATGTCATAGGAATAAGCTTCTGTTTCAACTTCGTGAAATACAAAATAAACACAAACTAAAAGAGAAAGTTGGGATGCCTTGGTGGCTCAGTTGGTTTAGCTGCTGCCTTCAGGTCATGATCCCAGGTCCTGGGATCAAATCCCGCATCGGGCTCCTTGCTGGGCAGGGAGCCTACTTCTTGCTCTGCCTCTGCCTGCCACTCAGCCTGCTTGTGTGCTCGCTCTCGCTCTCTCTGACAAATAAATAAGTAAATGAAATCTTTAAAAAAAACCCTAAACATCCTTAAACTTAACTTTTCTATGGGAAGGAAATGGGTTTTGTTCTCTGAATTTATCAGAAATTTTCAAAATGTTGACATGAGACAAAGTTTTCAGACAAAAAAAAATGTACATATTTTATTCTCATTCAATTCCCTCACTTACATTGTGCATCCTCTTTAAGCTTCTTTGTACCCTTCTCACTACTTTTCCTATTGTTCTCAGACAGAAAGTAAAATTTAGGAGAGTTTTGTTTATTTAGATGAATCCTAATGGTATTTTCAGGCAGCAGAGATACAGGCACCAATGACACAGCTGAGAATAATGAAGATCTTACATTACATCAAAAGACTCATGATTTCATCTCAACAATGCAGATTCAGCAACTAAGACCTTGAAAGCATCTACATGGAATTCAAATGTGTAAAAGCAGAGATGGGAAATGTCCTGAATCTCTTCAGAATGCCATATCAAATCAAATAAGAAGAAAGTTACTAGATTTTTAAGAATCTGATGTTCTTCTAATGGATAAAGATTCAGTGGCATCCAGAAATGAGATGTGAACATTCAGAATATAGTAGGGTGAAACTCTGTCCTGTCACTTCCATTTTATGAATTTATGTAGAGATTAAATTATTATAGCCTGCTTCAGTTCCCAACCAGTTCCTCAGGAATAGAGGAGAAATTTACGGGTGATTTAAAGGAGCATTTACATCGACAGAGAGAAGGCATAATTTGTCAAGGGAGACTCTTATACTTCCTTATTCTCCATAATGTTCAACTGAGCTGACATTTTAGCAAATTGAACGGCTTAACTGTTTAAAAAGAGAGGCTCCGGATTTCAAAAAATGGGTAAAAGAGTTGTGAATAATGCCTCACTTCCTCACTCATCAATTCCCTACCACAGATGCCTTCTTCTTTAACGATAACCTGGTTTCAAGCTAGAATCCATAAGACCCATGGATCACATCTCCACAATATTCCCCTGCAGAGAATATCCCCACATCAGCATGATTTTCAAGAGCCTAAGGATGATATTCAAGGACAGAGTGATCTGGTCTCTGCCTATCCCTCCAGCATCATCACTTAGCCATCCTTCCTTTGAACTGTACCCTGGAACAGATCTCTCTTTCTTTTCCTGGCTCAGTATACTTGCTTGTCTGCGAGGCTCTTTTCTTCCTCCTCCCCCTCTACTCCAATTAATAATAATGATAATAATAATAATAAATAGTAACATATTTATACTACACTTACTACACTCTAGGTACTGTTCTAATTATTTCACTTAATCATCATTCAATCCTGACATGCACAGACTATTACAACCACCATTTTAAAGAGGTTAAATAAACTTGCCCATGGTCATGCAGTTAGTGTGTTTTAGATTCTGGGATTCAAAACTACTGATTCACCACTAGATAATATTCTCTGTATTTTCTCTCGTTAAGTGCAGCCCACCTCTTCAGACTCAGAGTTACCAACTCCAGCAAGATTTCTCCTTTTCCACTTTTCACCTTAGAGTATATGTACTTCCTCTTGGCTCATGTATATCTGTCTGTACTTCATTTGCCACATTCCATTATAATTAACCATTCATGTTACACTTGTAGATTATCAGTGACCATGGCTCATTTATTTTTATATTCTAGTGCCTGCCATCCAACAAATGTAAGTTGAATGTAAATGTAAATAAATATTTCACATTATGGCAATATATCAGAGGCTTAAAAGGCACTTCAGAATATGATATTTATATGTAATTTTCTGTTCCACTATCTTCTATGCAAATATCCACTGTATTGCATACAACCAGAGCTTATGTAAATATTTGTGAAGTGAATAAAAAGGTCCGTGATGGAATTTTAGTGGAAACCAAAATCTTTGTAGTAAATATTCAGACTGTTCTCAAGTGAAGAAATAAAGTATCAAATTAAATCAAGACAGATGAGAGTGTCTGGATTAGATATAGCTTGCACACAAATTCAATATTTGGAGGATTTATTAACTGGTCTATGCAAATGGGCAGCATTCAACAATTCTGAGTCAGATTTAATAGGTAAGCCTTCAGAAATGGTGATTTGATTACTCTAGTTTGGGAGAAAAAATCATCTTTAATTCTTTCCTAACTTACTAAGCATAAACAGACCACCAGATCAATGGTGGAAAAAACTGGTGACTTCTGATTTATTTTAAATATTTTGGAAGCTTGTGTGTAGTTGAACAATCCAATATATATATATATTGACCTGCAAAAATTAAAAGTATTCCAATACACAAAATAATGTAACATTCAAGTTTTAAAGGAAAACTTCACACCAAGTGTGTAAGGTAGTATAACTAACAGTTACAAAATGCCTCCTACAGCCCTTTCACCCCATTATATTTTTCTACTTTTTTTGTTTTTGTCTTTTTTTTTTTTTTTAGATTTTATTTATCAAGAGTGAGCAAGAGAGAGAGGGAAAGAGAGAGAGAGAGCATAAGTGGTGGGGGGGCGGGGGGAGAGATGGACAAGCAGACTCCCTACTGAGCAGGGAGCCCAACAGGGGGCTGGATCCCAGGACCCAATCCCAGAACTCTGGGACCCTGACCCAAGCCAAAGGTAGACACTTAACCACTTAACTGCTTACCCTACTGAGCCACCCAGGTGCCACTCTAGTTCTTTTTTGAATGGCTAACACATGCACATGGTATACCATCAAAAGTTACAAACATACATACAGGGAAAAGTTAAGACTCTTACCCTCCTCTTTGTTTTCCTGTTTCCTTTCTTACATACAAGCACTATTACCATTTTTGTGTGAATTCTTCCAGATACAATCTAAGCGTACACCAGCACCCAAATGTGATATAACCAAGCTATATCATACGATTGAACTCAGTGTCTTACTATTCAGCATTTTAAAATAGTTCTAAATATTGCAACAAATGTTTTGAGTGACTATTTTCATACGTATGCCTTTCTGTATTACCTATGAAATTTTAGAGTTCTTAAAGAAAAGGCACTCTAAGAAAAGTCTACATAATTCCAAAACAATAAGCCTTCCATGTTTTCATCAAGTAATGTTTTCATTTAGAACTTTTCTCTGTTTCACCCAGTTTTCTCCATGGAATTTATCAAGTGACCTATTGTTTCTTCCTTGATAGTCACTCCATTTTTGATAGATAAAAAAATCCCCTACTTGTTTGATTCTATACAGGAACTCTGTTCTGTTCCAATAATGCATCTGACATTACTTCAGTTGGATAATATCTGAAGTGTGATTTGGAGAGTTGATTCTCACATCTCTCACATCCTTCTAGACTTTTCTAGACTTTTTTTCCCATGTGCTCTTTGGTATCTGATTCTCTAATCTCAGAGAGAAAAATATCCTGCTGGTATTTTAATTGGAATTGCATTACATGTATAGACTAATTTATGGGAAACTGAAATCTTCATTCATAGTCTATCTATCTGGGATCAGTACGCCTTTCCCTCTGTTCAAGTTTCCTTTTAGGTATCAGTAACATTCACAGTTTCTTCAATACATATTCTTTCAATATGTATATTTTTAGTTTATTCATAGGTATTTTATCTTTCTAACAGAAATGGAATCTCTTCTGCCACTTTAAAATGCAGCTGTTTGCATACAGCAAGGCTATTGATTTTTTAATATTAATTTTGTTCTCAGTCATTTTACTGAATTCTCTCATTTGGTGTAGTTCCCAGCTGATGTCCTTATGCTTTTCAGATCTACTGTATTTCTTGCAAATAATGAAAATCCTGTCTTCTTTTCTCCAATTTTTAATGACACATATTTTTAACAGGCATCATCCTTGTTTTCATCGTAAGTTCAATGGAAAGTTACAGTATTTTCCAATTTGGCCAAATACAGACTTTGGGGGAAGACATATTTACATATATTAATTCTATATTTTGAATTACATGTTCAAAGCACTGATTTTTCATTTCACCAATTTACAATCTAAATGTTTAAGATTATATATTTTCTCTGAACTCATTCAGTTGCATGTCATATGTTCCATTATGTATTATTTTATCATTTTTTTATATACCCTGAAATTTTTACTTTGATTTCTTTGCTAAGCCAACATTCAGGTAACAGGTTCACCTGATCTCTTCATTCATCTCCATCTATCAAATATCTGCCAACTATTCTTTTTATTCTTTCTTTTTTCTTTTTCTTCTCTCTTCCCCTCACTTTCTCTCATTTATTTTACCAGGTCATCAGGCATGACTTACAATTTGATATTAATTTCTGGTTTTGTTGCATTGGTATTAGATATACTTGTCCATGATACTTCTACATCTTATTATTTATTCTTCTAGTAAATATTTAATTGGCATAGGGGAATTATGAGCATTCTTTTTCAGAGTATAGATGTTGATATATTAAAGTTACATCTACTCCATATACTTCAATTTGCCATTTAGACTTTTGTGAATTTATCTTTAATACACTTGATCTTTCATGGCCTGAGATGAGTATATGATGGTCCTATGACCAATGTGTTTTGACTGATATTCCACCGATTAACTGCACTTTTTTGTTTATGAATTGTATTAATAGGAATTTTGTTTCCCTGGTGTATTGTTAGGGCTGCCATAACAAAGTACCACAAATATGGTCATTTAGAACAAAATACATGTATTGCCTTTCAGTTTGGGAGTTTAGAAGTCAAAATCAAGGTGTCAGCAAGGCCACACTTTCTCTGAAGATTCTAGGAGAGGGTGCTTCTTTGCTTCCTTCCAACTTCTGGTGGTTGCTGGCAATTTTTTGTATTCTTTGGTTTGTGGCAGCATAACTCCAGTCTCTGCCCTCCATCTTCACATATCTGTGTTCCCTCTATGTGTCTCTGTCCAAATTTCCCTCATACAGGAATACCAGTTATTGGATTAGAGTCCACCATAACCCATTAGGCCTTCATCCTAATTTGATTACACCTAAAAGACCTTATTTGCAATGAGTAAGGTCACATTCACATGTACCAGGGTTAGGACTTACATGTCTTCCTGGGGGACATGATTCAAGCTACAATACCTTCTTTATCACATTCAGTGCTTTTTGCCCTGATTTATGTTTGTCTATATTAAGAACATAAATCCCATTTTTTATATGTGTGGGTTCCAGTATGCTGTTCAAGTCCTTCTATTTTTAATCTTTCTGCTTTGGATTTATCACACACATACAGTACCACTTTCCTTTGCTTTGTAATACAGTCTAAGAATCTTTTCTTTCAATAAGTGTATCCCATTTATATTAAAATATATTATCTATATTCATTCCAGCATCACATTTTATGTTATGTTTTCTCTTTTATTGCTTTATTTTTTTCTGTGTTCTGTGTATTTCTTTGCTTTGTTGTGCGTGACTTAGGTAGCTTACTACACTTCAGAAACTTTCTTTTCTCTTTTGGCTCATTTGAATGTTTTATTTTATATCTAAAAGATTATTTTGTACACCTGATCTTCTATTTTATAGACACTAGGAATAATTATGGATTTATATCTCCAATACCTTTAGTAGGTATCACTATAGTCATTAGTTGTTCTAATGCTTACTCCTCACCTGAAACTATACTCAAATACCACCTGTTCTAATTATCAGCTATACATGATTTTTTAAAGGCAGGTAACACTTTATTCAAACACATGAGAGAAATGGACAGCTTCGGTCTGTTAGAAAGTGTGTTTTAAAGCATAGGTCAGTATTCATATATGAGAGTATACACTGATACACACAAATTAAATGATTAGAGCACAACTTTCTAACATTTACAACAGAATAAGCTTCCCTGTAAAAGTAGCAATGTTATGACTTTTCTTTAAGATTTTACTTATTTGAGAAAGAGAAAGAACACAAGTGGTGTGAGAGGCACAGGGAGAAGCAGATTCCCTGCCAAGCAGGGAGCCCAACACGGGGCTCGATCCTGACATCTTGGGACCAAGACCCAAACCAAAGGCAGACACTTAACTGACTGAGGCACCCAGGCACCCCTGTTATGCCATTTTAAAAAATATTTTATTTATTTATTCATGAGAGAGAGAGAGAGATAGAGAGAGAGAGAGAAGCAGGATCCCTGAGGAGCAGGGAGCTCAATGCAGGACTTCATCCCTGGACGATCATGACTTGAGCTGAACGCAGACACTCAACCAACTGAGCCACACAGGTACCCCATATTATGACATTTTTAAGAAGACTTTATTTATTCATTTGACAGAGAGAGACACAGTGAGAGAGGGAACACAAGCAGGGGGAGTGGGAAAGAGAGAAGGAGGCTTCCTGCTGAGCAGAGAACCCAATGTGGGGCTCAATCCCAGGGCCCTGAGCCATGGCTCATGACCTGAGCCTGGCTCATGACCTGAGCCAAAGGCAGACACTTAATGACTGAGCCTATGTCAGGCACATGTGTTATGACATTTTTAATATTCCTCTCCTTCTTCACACACTCTTTTGACAGAATCTACACCAAACCTCCTCATAATCCTTTTCAAGGGCAGCCTCTCAGACCTCAGAAAACTCGCCTTACTCCATACTTTCACCCATATACCAGTGAACAAAGGCACACTTGGCATACATCAGATCAAACTTGGGGTCCAGGTGAGTCCAGGCCTCAGCAATATCTGTGGTACATTGGTCACCATGCACACAGCTCCCTGTACTGTGACAAGTTCTCCACCAGGTACCATGGTGGGAGGCTGGTGATTAATGCCAATCTGAAGCCAGTGGGGCACAAGTCCATAAACTGGATGGTACACATTGTCTTGATGGTGGCAATGGCAGCATTGCCATCTTTGGGAATCATGTCACCACGGTACAACAGGCAGCAAGCCATGTTTTATGATAGCAAGGGTCACAATGTCACATTTCCTCATCTGGTTGGCTGGTTCGAAGTATACACTGGTGATCTCTGCTACAGAAAGCTGTTCGTGGTAGGCTTTCTCAGCAGAGATGACAGAAGCATATGTGGCCAGAAGGAAGTGGATGCAGAAACAGGGGATGGGACTAGGTTGGTCTGGAATTGTCAGATCAACATTCAGAACTCCATCAAATCTGAGGGAAGCAGTGATGGAGGACACAAATTAACTATCAACCTATTTAGGTTAGTGTAGACTGTGTGTTCATTATCAAGGTTCTATCAAAGAGGTCATAATAGACGGCCTGAATGTTTACCATGGAGGCACAATCAGAGTGCTCCAAGGTGGTATGGGTAGTGAGGGTGGGGTTGCAGGACTCAACTATAGCTGTGGATATCTGGGTGGCTGTGTAAATGGAGAACTCCAGCTTGGACTTTTTGCCATAATCGACAGAGACGTTCTGTTGGCAGGGAGGTGAAACTGAAACCAGCTGCCCCTCCAAAGCTGTGGAAAGCAAAGAAATGCTGAAGAACTGTGAACTTGTCAGCTGGTTCCTAAATCCTGTCCAAAACAAGGCAAATTATCTTGCCAGTGGTGTAGTAACCCTGGGCATAGTTCTTGGTAGCATCTTTCTTGACTGTGATGAGCTGCTCAGGGTGGTAGAGCTGGCAGTAGGTGCCAGTATGAACTTCATCAATGACTGTGGGTTCCAGGTCTACAAATACTGCCCTGGTCACATGCTTGCCAGCACTGATTGCATCAAAGAAGGTGTCAAAAGAGCCATCTTCATCAATAATCTTGTCACTTGGCATCTGACCATCCGGCTGGGATGATGTGTTCCAGGCAACAGGGCTCCCAAAAGACATCACCAGTCTGAACACCAGCCTGGCTAACACGGATGGACATGCATTCACTCGGGGTTATTGCTTTGTGGCTGCCAAGCAGATGGTGGAGAGGAGGGAAGAGGTTGTTGCTTCTTACAGCTAGACTCTTGGGTGGCTGATGTAAGAGAACCTAGCAAATGACTGTGATTACAAAAGATGAAATAATTGATATTCTTATACAACTAGTTCCCCTCCAACTTCTACGTTACATTGTTTCTTTATTGTCATTCTATTCACATTATGTATTGAAACTATGATTCCAAGAGTTGTTCCTTCCTTAGTTTTAAAGTTAATTGCATTTTTAAAAAGTTAATTGTATTATATGCTCACCTCTGTTTTTGTTCTTGCTGTTTTTCTTTATTTAGTTAATTGTTGTTTTTGCCATGGCGGATATGTAAGAATAAATTCTCATAGTACTTGCACAACCAAAAGTACATGCTCTTATTTTTGTTGTTGTTGTTGTTGTTGTTGTTGTTGTTTAAAGTAGCCTGCACACCCAGCACGGTGCCCAACACAATGCTTAAACTCAGGACCCTGAGATCAAGACCTGAGCTGAGATCAAGAATCAGACACTTAACTGACTGAACCACCCAGGTGCGCCTTGCTCTTGTCTTTTTACTTCAACAAGCTGTCTAGATATAACATTTTCCTAACACTTTATTTCCTGGATGACTATGCATTTTATCCTACAATTGTTTTCTAATGATATATATTGTTGGGAACTTTAAGGACAGCCTGATATTTCCCCTTGTAAGTTATCTGATCTTTGGCTGGAATACTCAAAGAATTATATACTTATCTTTAAAACTCATAATTTGACAAAGTCATGTTTCAGTTTTACACATACTTTACTGATTTTTCTTTAGTTTCGATGTGCTTTGAATGTATCCTTAAATAGTGTTTAGATTATGTTTTCACTTTCCACCTTGGTGGGAGGTTATTTTATTCAAGGATGATAAACATACATTGATACTCCTTTGTTTTCAGTAACGCTATTAAATCTACTATCAGTTTCTGGTCTGTGTGTTTACTTTCATCAATCTGTCTTCTCTTCTGCATTTTCATTGCGTTTTAAACAATCCCTGAGGTTTTGTTTGCTTGAATTTGTTTTGCTTTCAGATATTATCTTCATTTATGTGATAATTTTATTCTTCACTTATTTCCTAAGCTCTGCCAACTTAGTTTCACCTGTTTTTGTTGAACATAATTATAATTTCTTACTAAAAATCATATCTCTGCCTCAATTTTTTTAAATTTAGGATTGTTTATTTCAACTATTTGAGTCCATGACAATACGTTTGCTTGCAATATTCATCCACCCCAGAGCAACATTTTTCTGAAGTATGTTCTCTGCCTTCTGCTTTTCTGGACCCATTCTTCCTTTTCTCCATCCCCTTCCCCAACCCCTCCATTCCACCTCTTTCCCTAATCTTTACATAAATATGCTGGTTCCTTTTGTAATATTGTTTACTTTTAATTAGATGAGTGTAGCAAGCTGTGCATTTTGATCCTTTGTTAAAAGTACTGCTGTTCTGGCCCCTTGGTCTGCAAAAGATTTGGGAACTTATATCTTCCTAACTTTTGCTGCATTCTGCTGCAAGTGTGAATTTCTTCATGAGGCACCTGGGCGGCTCAGTTGGTTAAGCTTCTGCCTTTTTCTTGGGTCATGATCCCAGGGTCCTAGGATGGAGCCCCATGGTTAGGCTCCATCCTCAGCGGGGAATCTGCTTCTCTCCCTTTTCTTCTGCCCCTCCCCCTCCATCATGCTCTCCTTCTCTCAAATAAATAAATAAAATATTTTTTTAAAGACGAATGATTTTCTTCAGTGTCTTCTGGCATCCCATCAGATCCTTTCTTCCCACAACACTCCTTCCTATCATTTATGGCTTTTGTGATTTGAAGTGTTTAAGTATCTGTTAGTCTGTTTTTTGTTAGTCACTTTTGTTTTTGGAATTGTTTCAGATAAAAAGAACAGAGATATCCTCACTCTGTCACTGTATAAATTATCTTATTGATGTCCTATATCAAATTCCCAACACACTAACAGTGCCAACTCTAAGCCAGGCACTGCTTTAGCTACTGGTAGCAGAGCAGTAGGAAAAAACAAACCAACAAACCAACAAAACTGACACATATCTCTTATCCCTGCCCCTATGAACTAAGAATGGCTAATTAACATAAATAAAGAAATCATTTAATTACATGATGTCTTCTGCACTCCACATATTTTACTTGGCTTGCATAAAATATAATTTCAGTAAACAAAAATTTACAAACACACCCATACAAAGATAGTCCATCAAAAATATTGTAATAGCCTCCAAATTAATATACTGGGCTCCAATTTCATCCCCCCAAAATCCAACTTTGAAATAACAGCCAGAAATATATTATCATACAACTCATTTCTCTGTTTAAAAATACATTTTAAATAATTTTGAAAATTGTGTTATTTCTTCTTGAGGGAACAATCATAAAATAGGAGATAAATAGCAAATAAATAACTTTTAAAGAAGAAGAAGAAGAAGAAGAAGAAGAAGAAGAAGAAGAAGAAGAAGAAGAAGAAGGAGAAGGAGAAGGAGAAGGAGAAGGAGAAGAAATACAGAGGCATCTCGGTGGCTCAGTCAGTTACACGTCTGCCTTCAGCTCAGGTCATGATCTCAGGGTCCTGGGATTGAGCCTTGTGCCAGGCTCCTGCATAGCGAGTCTGCTTCTCCCTCTTCCTCTGTCCCTCCCCTGTTCATGCTCTTTCCCTCTCAAAAAAATAAAATCTTTAAAAAGAAGAAGAAATATATTAAGCATCCTGTATTTAGTTATAATATGAATCTTCTAATTTTTTCATACCAGATATTAATGCACACTGATTTGTCACCTGTAAAAGCGCCAGGATACAAAACCTAGTTCAGATTTCCTTATGATGAGTTTACAAAGGTTTATTTGCATGTTATTTTAACTTTACTGCCAGTTCAAGGGCTGGATAGAACTCAGACTTCATCTAGAAATTTCCTTGTAGTTCTCTGAATTCAGTTTTGCTATTGCCTCTCATGGGGTCAACCCTAACCCAAGCACATGGGATGTAAGTAAATGTCCCTAGTAATTCAATATTAGTGATTTTCCCCTGTCTTTTTTTTTTTATTTGCCTTTCAAAGAACACTTGAGGTGATTTTTATTTGCTTTTGTTTCTGAAACTATTAGATCAGTAGTGACTCTTAAAATTCAATTCCCTTTCTACTAAAATTTTTTAAAAAGGTAGAAGTGAATTTTGACAGAAAATGAAGCCATTTGGAAGTCTGCCCTCGAGAGTAGATGACAGTAAAATTTCCCCTAGAATGAACCTGAAATTTTTATAGAAATTGACTTCAGGCAATTTTTTTTTCTATTAACTTGCATTATCATCATGCTAGGCTATTAAGAGGCTAATAATAATGTTAATGCGGTTTATTATTTTTATTTCATTTAAAAATTTTTATTTATATATTTTATTTTTGTTTTTAAATAAGAACTTTATTATTTTGAGTGCTTACAAAGTGTTTAATTATTGTGTTACATGACATATAAATATTGACTCATTCATCCTCATAATCAAAATAATTAGCCTCATTTTAGAGATAAAAATGTCAAGGCTTAGAGGGAGCAAATAACTTCATCATTGTTATATAGTTATAGTTACTAATGGCAGAACCAAAGTTCAAATCTGTGTCTGTCAAATGCCCAACCTAACAACCCCAGCCTTCATGTTATACCACCTCTGTTCTAGTTCCAGACAGTCTCATTCTGGAAACTAGGAAGAAATGTGAATGCCTGGGCCCCATTTCCAGGGTTTCTTACAGCGCAGACTGGGGATGGAGCAGAGAGATCTGTGACCACCAGGTAATTCTCTTCTGTATCATTGCTTTAGGAAATATCTTTACTAAAAGAAACACTATAATTTAAAACTTTCATATAGTTCCTACTAATGATTTAATTTTTCAACTAAATTTAAAATAGTCATTAAAATATAAGAGAAGACCAAAAACAAAAAATTTCAAAAAATTATTCCGGGGGAGGAGTCAAGATGGCAGAGAAGTAGCAGTCTGAGAGGACATCAGGTAGCAGGAGATCAGCTAGATTGCTTATCAAACCATTGCGAACACCTACAAATCCAACAGCAGATCGAAGAGAAGAAGGACAGCAATTCTAGAAACAGAAAATCAACCACTTTCTGAAAGGTAGAACTGGCGGAGAAGTGAATCCAAAGGACGAGAAGATAGACCGTGGGGGGAGGGGCCAGCTTCCGGCAAGCAGCAGAACAACAGACCACAAAATCAGGACTTTTAAAAGTCTGCTCCACTGAGGGGCATCGCTCCAGAGGCTAAACCAGGGGGAAGCCCACGCGGGGTCAGCATGGCCCCTGGTCCTGCGGGGTCACAGAAGGATCAGAGGTGTCTGAGTGTTTCAGAGCTTGCAGGTATTAGAGGAGAGAAGCTGACTACAGAGAGAGAGCCAAGTAGTGAGCTCTCAACTCGGGGTTACCTTGAACCGGGCACAGGCTGGGTGAGCTCGGAGCGCAGCCAGAGGCCAGGGAGATGGGAGTGATTGAGCACTTTTCTCTAAGGGCGGACTGAGGAGTGGGGCCCTGAGCTCTCTGCTCCTCCATGCTGGAGGATTGGGAGGACGCCATTTTCATCCCTGTCCCCCAGAACTCTACGGAAAACGTTCAGGGAACAAAAGCTCCTGAAAGCGAAACCGAGCAGATTACTTAGCCAGGCCCTTGGTAAGGGCGGTGCAATTCTGCCTCAGGCAGACACCTGAGAATCATTACAACAGGCCCCTCCCCAAGAAGATGAACAAGAAATCCAGCCAAGATCAAGTTCACTTACCAAGGAGAACAGCGGAATTCCAGAGGAGGAGAAAGCAAAGCATGGAATTCATGGCTTTCTCCCCAAGATTCTTTAGCCTTGCAGTTAATTAATTTTTTTTAATTTTATTTTTTTTCTTCTGCTAATTTTTTT
>PISX010023941.1:0-28831 GCA_004024625.1 Mellivora capensis | reverse complement strand
TTTTTTTTTCTTATAAACAAAGTAGAACATTTTATTATTTTGAGCCTGTAGAGTGACATGACAAATACTTCTGCCCCACTGGTTTAATCTTCCAGGGGAGATATCTGAAGGCAAGATGGTAGAAGTAGAAAAGTCTGTAAGAGTATTCTAGGTATCAGATGATAAGGCTCTGAATTAACACAATGGCAGGGAGAATGGAAAAGAGGAGCTACTTAGAAGGGTCCTTATCTGAGAAGAGTATATGAGACTTGGTTATTGATCATACAGACAAGTTAGAGAAACTAGCCAACATGATTCTTTGCAGCTGAGAGAGCAATAATACCCTCAGAGACGGTGTTATGTTAAAATTGAGGTTTCAACCAAGTACAGAGATGCAATAGATGATATGTACAACATCATCAATGAATCTTATATACATAATGATAAATGGAAGAAATAAGACACAGAAGAGTGGCTACTGTATCACTCTATTTACATGAAGTTTAAAAGCAGTCAGAACTAAGATGTGGTGGAAAAAGAATATGTGTTAATTTTGGTGGGTACTGACTAAAAGGAGCAACAGAGAATCTTCCGAGGTGCTGAAAATGAACATTTTGATCTGGGTCATGGTTATGTAGGTATATATCAAAGTAAAAATTTATCAGGCTGTGCCTTGAAGGTTTGTTGTATGTAAGTATTCAAGCAAAATATACAGAGAAAATTTATAAAGGCATGTCAGGAAATTAATAGAAATATTTTTCTGAATTTGAGATATTTGGAGTATTCATCATCATTAACTTTTTCTAATTTTACGATTTGGAATTTTTTTCTTGTTTATACTAAATATTAACTTTTGAACCTAAATTAAGGATATATAATAGATATAAAATTCCAAAGGGAAGTATCAAACCTTTATTTGCAGATATTCAAAAGAAATCTGTGAAAACCATTTCCATGACCCTTGGACCCATCAGCTAAAGTAAGGATTTAGGAAGGAAGGATACATAGATGATAAAAACACTTTGAAAATATTTTTTATATGGCTCTAGTGCCATTCTCTGAATGTCTGTTCCTCACTCCAGATTTGTGGGGGGTGGGGTAGGTGGCTACCTCCTTTATGCAAACTTAATTAGAAAATTGGCAAAGGAAATGAACAGGCATTTCACTGCAGAGGATATACAGTTAGCAGATAAGTACGTGGAAAGATGCTCAACATCATTAGCCATTAAATAAATGCAAATTAAAACCAAATGAGATTTTACTATAAACCCTTAAGAAATAGGAAACAAAAGAAGAAACCATCAAAGGATACCAAGAAAGAGCAACTAGTAAGAAGAGTGTTGTGTAGCCAGATAAAGAAGGTAAATTAATAGTGTTAACTGTAAAGAATGATGCTGAGGGGTCAAGAAAAGAACTGAGTTAACCAGTGAATATGACCTGCTTTTCTATCACACTGCCCAGCAATGCCTCAACACATTACTGCACGGTGCAGCAGATAGAATTTATAAATACAAGCTTATTGGAAGGTGGAAATTACAGTGCTCCAATATAATATTTTGATTTAAAATAAGAATATAGATTTTATCTTAGTCCCCATTTCTGGGAGAGAGTTCGTAAAACCTTTGAAATTTCCTAAATGATGAGATTGATAAAGGCGTCTTGTTATGTTAATGAGGGAACTTCTGGAAAGCCCCTAAAGGTGGGGGATGTTTCAGTGGGAAGCCAACCATGTGATTAGAGGGTTGGAACTTTTAGTTCCACCACCAACCTCTGGGGAGGGAAGAGGGGTTAGAGATTGAGTTCAGTCACTAATGGCTTAGACAAACCATGACCAACATGGTTTAGACAATCATGCCAATGTAAAGCAGCTTTCATAAAAACACCAAAGGATGGGTTTTAGGGCTTTCAGATTGGTGAATCCCTGGTGGAGGTGCTGAGAGAATGCATAGCTGGAGAGGGCATTGAAGCTCCATGTCAAGTTCCATACCCTTTCCTCATACGTTGTTTTAGGCATCTCATTCATGTGGATATTCCCGAATTACATAATTTAAAAATAAAGTAATAATCTAGTAAGTAGAATGTTTCTCTGGGTTTTGTGAGCTGTTGGAGCAAATTAATTGAACCCAACGAGGGGTTCATGGAAACCTTCCATCTATAGAGATAGTTGATGAGAAGCACAGATGATAACCAGGGCTCGTGACAGGTGTCTGATAGTCAGGGTGGGGGTAATCTTGTAAGGCTGAGCCCTGAACCTATGGAATCTGATGCTATATCTGGGTAGATAATATCAAAAGTGAGCTAAATTATAGGACCTGCAGCTGCTGCCCAAGAATTACTTGATGCTGTAGGGAAAGTCACCCTCCAACACATTGGAATTGGAACTCAGAATTTTTACTCAGTATTCCAGGAAGTGCATCCTAACAACTGACTTTATGTGGGGGAAAAGTCCACATAGTTTCTTGGTGTATACCATAGCCATGACCTGTTGCAAGTTACCAAAATGATTTCACTGAACATGGAATTGGGAAGAGATATGCATGGGCTCTAGCACACTAACCCTAGCACGCAATGTAGAAAGATGTGAAAACATCAGTCATTGAGTATGAGGTTAAAAACAGCACATCAGTTTAAGCAAAAGTTCAAGGTAATGCTTTTTTATGGTCCTCTCAAGGAGTAGGTATATGTTAAAACTATTGGCAAATATTTCCATTTCATAATGAAAGGAACATTAGCCCTACTCATATGCTAGATGTGATAGTAAATTATGCTCTATTTCTTTCTCTAATTGTGGTAAACGTTCATTTGCATAATGTTAAGTCTTAAGATTGTCAGTTATTTACCAGCAAAAATGGGTTTATTTGGGAATAGCAAAGAATTACAATTTGGGACATGCAAGCTATTGTAAAACCCTAGGCAAGTCCAAAGAAAAATGAAAAGGAATGCAATTTTATAGAGGAATGGGGGAGTTGGGAATGGTAGTTAAAACAAGTTCATTGGAGAAAACGGAGTTCAAAGAGGAGTGGATTTTCGTTGGCTGAGTTGTGGCAGTCTGTCATTGGCTTAGTATTGTCAGGTAAGATCTTTTTTCCTCCTGCTGGGGTAGTACAGTATAGATTTCTTCCTGTTGAGAATTTAGGATGTATCCCTTCCTGTTGGCATCTGCAATTGATGGCCAGTGATAGGGTGTGAGAGCTCCCATTTCTGGCCCCCTCTCCTCCTGATTGCGTTTTATTTTTACTTTTATTCCAGTATAATTAGCATGCAGTATTATATTGGTTTCATGTGTACAATACAGTGATTGAAGAATTCTATTCATCACTCAGAGCTAATCATAATGAACGTACTCTTACTCCCTTTTACCTATTGCACCCATCCCCCTACCCACCCCCCACTGATAATGATCAATTTGTTCTCTGTAGTTAAGAGTATGTTTTTTGGTTTGTCTCTTGTTTTTTTTTCTTTTTTTTTGTTTCATAAATTACACATTTGAGTGAAATCATATGGTATTTGTCTTGTTCTGACTTATTTGACGTAGCATTATACCCTGTAGACCCATCCATGTTGTTGCAAATGACAAGATTTCGTTCTTTTTTATGGCTGAGTAATATTCTACTGTGTATATATACTTCATCTTTTTTATCCATTCATCTACTAATGGATATGGTTGCTTCCATATTTTGACCACTGTAAATAATGCTGCCATAAAACAGAAAGGCATGTATCTTTTTGAATTAGTGCACTCATATTCTTTGGGTAAATACCCAATATTAGAATTACCAGATCATATGGCAATTCTATTTTTAATTTTTGAGGGACTTCCATACTATTTTCCACAGTGTCTCTACCATTTTGTGGTTCCATCAACAGTGCATGAGGGATTCTTTTTCTCCATATCCTAGCCAATGCGTTGTTTGTGTTTTTTATTTTAGCCTTTCTGACTAGTGTGAAGCAATATCTCACTGTAATTTTGACTTATATTTCTCTGGTGATGAGTGATGTTGAGCATCTTTTCATGTGTCTGTTAGCCATTTGTATGTTGTCTTTGGAGAAATGTCTGTTTATGTCTTCTGCCCATTTTTAAAATTGGATTATTTTGTGTGTGTGTGTGTGTGTGTGTGTGTGTGTGTGTTGACTTGCATAAGTTTTTTATGTATTTTGGATACTAACCCTTTATGGATATGTCATTTTTAAGTATCTTCTTGCATTTAGTAGGTTGTCTTTTAGCTTTGGTGATTGTTTCCTTCTCTGTGCAGAAGTTTTTTATCTTGATCCTGTCCCAATATTTTACTTTTGCTTTTGTTTCCCTTGCCTGAGGAGACATACCTAAAACAAACAAACAAACAAACAAACAAACAAAAACCAAAAACAGTTGCTGTGGCCAATATCACAGAAACTACTGTCTGTGGTCTCTTCTAGGATTTTTATGTTTTCAGGTCTCACATCTAAGTCTTTAATCTATTTTGGGTTTATTTTTGTGGTTAGTGTAAGAAAGTGGTCCAATTTCATTCTTTTGCATATAGCTGTCCAGTTTTCCCAACACCATTTGTTGAAGAGGCTTTTTCCTGTTGCATATCCTTGTCTCCTTTGTCAAAGATTAATTGACCAGAGAATTGTGAGTTTATTTCTGGGCTCTATTCTGTTCCATGGATCTATGTGTCTTTTTGTGCGTTAGTGCCATACTATTTTGATTACTACAGCTTTGTAGTATATTTTGAAATCTAGGATTGTAATACCTTCAGATTGTTCTTTTTCAAGATTGTTTTGGCTATTTGGGATCTTTTGTGGTCCCATACAAATTTTAGGATTGTTTGTGCCAACTGTGTGAAAAATCCCGTTAGTGTTTTGATAGGGATTGCATTAAGTCTGTAGATTGCTTTGCATAGTATGGACATTTTAACAACATTAATTCTTCCAGTCCATGAGCATGGAGTATCTTTCCACTTGTTTGTCATCTTCAACTTCAATTTCTTTCATCGTTTTATAATTTTTGACTATAGATCTTTCACCTTCATTTTTAGGATTATTCCTACACATACTATTATTTTTGTTGCAATTGTAAATAGGGCTGTTGTCTTATTTCTCTTTTTGCTACTTCATTATTAGTATAGAAATTAGTATAGAAATGGAATATATTACTGTATATGGACTGTACCTTACTTAATTCATTTGTCAGTTCTCATAATTTTGAAAGTCTTTAGGATTTTCTATAAGAAGTATCATATCAACTGCAAATAGTAAAAGTTTTACTTCTTCCTAACAATTTGGATGCATTTTATTTCTTTTTGTTACCTAATTTCTGTGGCTAGTATTTCTAGTACTATGTTGAATACAAGTGATAAGGGTGGATATCCTTGTTTTATTCCTGACCTTAGGGGAAAAACTCTTAGTTTTTCACTGCTGAGTATGATGTTCACTGTGTGTTTTTCATATATGGCCTTTATTATGTAGAGGTATGTTACCTCTAAACCTACCTTGCTGAGAATTTTCATCATGAATTGATGTTGTACTTTGTCAAATGCTTTTTCTGCATCTATTGAAATGATATGGTTTGTATCCTTTTCCTTGTGTTATGGGTATATCACATTGATTGATTGTGAATATGAGCGATGCTTGAATCACAGAAATGAATCCCACTTGATCATGGTGAATGACTTTTTTATATTTAGCTGTAGAGAGTCTGTTCTGCCAGTTGTCAGATTTTTCTCTGGGCTATTTACACTAATGAAGATATTATCTATATATATCTGTGGAATTAAGTGAAGCTCGGATCCTTCCACTCTGCCATCTTCCCTGGAAGTCTTTTGCTCCTGACTTCATTTTAAATTAGATTTCCTTTTATTAAGTTTATATATATTATATATATACATATATAATATAAAATAAAATATATTTATAATATATAGTATATATTTCATATATAATATAGTTGTTTATAGTATATAGTATAAATATATTTAGTATATTATATGTAAATAATTATATATAATTAATTTGGAACTGCTATTTTCAAATCTGCATCTGCAAGAAGAAAAAATGTTGTGTTGGTGAGCCTTGTCTTTTAACCCTTCTTATTATGTCTTTTAGAAAGCAAAATCCTACCATCTTTACTACAGCAATGAAAGCAGGAAGGTACAAATAGGTATCCTTTTATTTTAGGAAGGGCATCACAAAATTGCATTTGGTATCTCAGGGTAAAGTAATCTTTACAAACAATTTCACAACCTCTTTCTAAAGGTCATTTCTCTTTGGAAAAGTGATTACAATATTACAAAGTATCATGTAGAAATAGATTTAAAAACACGGAGGACATTGGGAGATGGAGAGGAGTGAGTTGCAGAAAATCGGAGGGGGAGATGAACAATGAGAGATTGTGGACTCTGAGAAACAAACTGAGGGTTTTGGAGAGGGGTGGGAGGTGAAGTGAGCCTCGTGGTGGGTACTATGGAGAGCATGTATTGCATGAGTCACTGGGTATGGTGCATAAACAATGAATTTTGGTACACTGAAAGAAATTAAATTAAATTTTAAAAAATGGAGCACACAATAAAATGTTCCACAAATGATTTTGTGTACCTTGCTCAATTTCTATACACTCCTTGGAAGTACTTTTTAGTATCAGTCATCCCCAACCCCTTACAAAAACTGAAAACTAAAACTTAGTTAAGAAATAGAGAAAGTGTAACATAAGCATCCTTGACTCAATTATCTAAAACTTTCTCAGGTTGCAATTTGTGGAAACAAGTATTCATCTGGTTTCTCAATGGTTTTTAGTTAGGAGAAATTAGTGTCATTGGTAAAGCAGTAATTTCACTTGAATTTTAAAAATCCAAGTAAAAAACTACATATTTTTTAAAATTATATCTTTTCAAGATTTTACTATAACCTAGGTTATATATTTGTCTAGAGAGAATAGTTTATCATGTACTAAGTAGTTCTTCAGGGAAAAAACAGAAGAAAAGCACTCTGTAAGACTACATGACATAAAAGGAATATTTGCTCAATTACTCACTCATGGTTCTGGAAGGAAATAGAAAAAAAGAAAGGGAAGTTTTTCTAGTATTTATTCCTACAATGATTCCATCTTAGCATTGCATTAACAAGAGTCACTTTTGGTACTCAGAATTTAGAAGTGAAATATATGGTCATAAAATTGATTATTTCTTGCTTCTTTATATTCTTGCTGAGAAGTTTCTGAACTTCCTGGAATTTCTATTAAGAATTTTAGATATTCCCATAAAATTCTGAAATGTTAAAGTTTCTGATGATAAAGTGAGCTTGAGTTAAATAGGTAGTAGCCTAAACCATTTCAAAATTTCCACTTGGTTCATAGGCTTTGTTTTCAAGTGTCATGCACACACTGCCTTTCTTCTGTGAATATTTTAATTTCCTTTCTTTGCTAACATTGGCTGTATAACCAAATTTTCCTAATAGGCTTTGGTGAGAAACAGCTAATGAAATAATACAGTGCAATACCATGTAATTGCTTAATCATGATTTTTTAAATTAAACATCTATATTGAATTCTCTTTAATGTTCAAGGATCCTTACCTCATTCTGTCAAACTACTCCCCACTCACAGCAACCCAATGAGATTTTGAAGTGGTAACCCTTACTGTTTTATTTCAGTAATAGGAGAAACTGAGGCAAAAAAAAATATAAATGCATCACACAGCATGCCAGTGGCAGTCCTGGGAACAAAATCAGTGTTTCTAATTTTCCTGCCAAAAGCATACTCCAGGCAACTGAAGAAATTGCTTTGTCTCAAAAAAAAAAAAAGGAAAAAATGATATAGTAGTACAATATCACAATTGTTACGTGTTATGAGGCATAATTAGCATTTCTGAAAAATGTCTCTAAGGTTTATTAATTCTAATAATACATTTATTATTTAACAGCTGTGTAGAGAATTTCTAATGATTGGATGTAGAATAACTACAAAACAACATATTATAAGAAAAAGAACATATAGAATAAACATTATTTTTAGTTACTTAATCTATTTCAACTTATAAATTACCATTTGTAAAATAGTTCTTTATATTCTCAGCCTCTCTGACATACCCACCTACAGACCCCTTAATCATTTTGATCAAAAGCACTTTAAAATACAATTTTAATTGTTAATTAATTCTTATGAATAAGCAGAAAGACATTTTCATAAATTGATCAACAGAGAGTAGTGCATAAGCTTAATATAGTTTCTATTTAAGTGTAAAATAGAATGTAAATGTCTAAAATTCAGAGTTTGGTATATTTCTGTCATTGACAGCCTTTTTGCAGGTTCATCTTGATTAATGAGATATTAACAAAGCATTGTGGACTCTTAGTAGAAGTTACCTTGTCCTACTGGGCATTAATAACATGCATAATTTAAAAGTCTCCTTCAATCCCCTTTTCTAGACAATTAAATCACGTGTACTTTCCATATTTTCCAGGGGTGAAAGCCTCATAACTGGGAAGCAATAGACTTTAGAAGTTTATTGTAGAAAGTCTCTGACAATAAACATATTCGATCTTTTCCAATTTAATTCTACCTTATTTATGCAAAACTCAATATTGTTATTTCAGAACCTCCTGGTTTCATTTCCTCCTTCTTGAAAAACAGTTATACTTTATTTAATCAGCATTACTGAAGCATTGTTAATTCTCTTACTCTTGTAACTTTGCTGTGGGACTCTATTTTTAGCATATCAAATAATTGTGTTTCTTATAAGCTTAGCATTTTAAGTCTTACCAAATATTTTATTATCTATGGATTTGGAAACATGATAGAATACATTATTTGCAGCAGAATTATTATATTATTTATATAATTGGGGGTTGCATTTCTTTAGTTTTCAATGATATACTCAGAAATTCTTGTTGAGATTTCACATTCATTTTTAATTTATATTTACTTGTTTAAAAACTGGAACTAATTTCACTTATTTACACATCTTTATTTCACAAACTTTTTCATGATGCAGTAATTTTTTTGTTGTGAATTAGAAAAAAAAACTTATAAGATCTATCCTCAACATTTTTTTAAAGATTTATTTATTTATGGCTAAAGAGAACAGGGTGGGGGGCAGAGGGAAAGGGAGAGAAAATCTCAAGCAGACTCTGCACTGAGTGTGGAGCCCAACACAGGGCTCTGTATCAGACCCTGAGATGATGACTGAGCCAAAATCAAGAGTTGGTCACTCAACCCACTGTACCACCCAGGTGCCCCCTTTTAACATATTTTTAAGTGTACAGGACAAAATTATTAACTGTTAGTACAGTATTATCCAACAGATCTCTAGAAAATTTTCATCTTACATGACTGAAATTTTTTGTCTATTGAAAGACAATTCCTTACTTATCCCCCTTGTCCCTTAGTGGTCACCATTTTATCTCCTCTTCATTTCTTCTGTTTCATTTATTTATTTTTTAAAATTTCTATTTGTTTCTTTTATGTCAGTCTCCCAGTGGCTTTTATATCCTTCAGTCTTCCGATGCTTGTGCAACGCTTTTATTTATTTAAGATAATTAAAGAAACATTGTTATCATGTAATGAAATATCTGTAAATATCAATGCATAAGGGATCACAGTGTCTTCTTATGTACCAGGTACCCCAACTTCTCCTCCATCATTCTAAGAAAGATTTGTCAAGTCCTATTTCTCTTGGATATTATTATGAAGATCAAGGTTAATGAATGAGAACAAGAACCAGAAGAGCTGAAAATATGACTTTGCACTGGAAAGAGCAATTGAGAAATTTAGATCTAGAAACAGTGGGAAAATGGATCAGGAACATTAAAAGCCAATGTGTATCTGATGAAAGGTGTAGCTTTAAAGAGTTTTAGATTTTTGAATGGGGGGATGAAAATATTTTGCAATGCAGAATGAATCCACTCCTCTTCAAAAATTTTCAAGGAAGACAAATTTAGATTAAAATTGCTTCTATTTATGTTTGGTTGATAAATGATTATTTGTTGAATTTGAATAGCTATGTATATTGGAGGGGGACCTGCTCGTGACTTTATACATAAGGTAGTTTACTATACAACCTATGTGTATACATGAACCAAAAACTTGACCACCAGTGACCACCAAGCACTAACTAAAAAATGAATGTAAATTTATGAAAAGTGACCATGTTTCTTGGAATGTGACAACATCGTCAGAAGAAATTTCAGAGACTTCTCAGAATTATACTTTTTGAGATCAAAGATATAAAAAGGAATGGGATATCCCCAAAAGAGAACTAAACATATGAAGCTTACTAAGTAGGAGAAACCTAACATGATCCCTTATAAAATTGCAAAATGGACATAAGTTTTATTCCATTCTCAATGGACTCTCAATTGAATCCTACTGACTGGAAATAGATCAAAGTTAGTTGCTTCTATCCAAAATCCCCACACAGAGCTGATACCTTTAGTTTTTAGGTGCTATTTTAGGATTAACTAATTTCAAACAAAAGAGGGTAATGCTGTCAGAGATTTAAAAAGAAGGAAATGATGGGAAGGAAAAAATAACTGGTCAACACTTGGGTGCTGGACATTTATATATGTTTCACCTCTTTTATAAATACACACACACACACACACACACATTTGGTAGAGTTAATTAAATTGCTTGTTACTGAATATATACAGTGAACTGTTATGTCACCTGTATATTCCGTCACAGTTCTTGAATTACCTTTATTGATATACATGACAATCCTTTAAGTCACCTTCCCTTTTAATTTATGAACAACTTCTTCACTGCTGACAAGAGTTCACTGTTTTACTGTTAAATATAGTATGCCCATGCCTACATAAAATGGTCTATACCAAATATGACAATCATGTTTCCAACTCCTCAACTTTCCTGGCTATTTGAGAAGGTATCTCTAAAAAGGGGTGAGAGCAGTTTTCTGGGAAGATTTACTTCAATAATAAAAAGGGATAGTTGCTGGTGGCACTGTCCATCTCCATGTATTCTTGTATTAAATACAGATCTGATGATTTGATGTCTAGAACTGTAGCACTCATCTTGCAACCACAAGGTGACAACATGAGGAAAGCCAATGGGTTAGTGATAATTCAGTGGAAAGATGGAACCCAGTTCCCTTACTGTAAACCTACTGTGTATGTAATCTCCATCTCAGCCACCATGTGGCCCCTTTAGGACCAGAGCAAAGGAAGTACATATGAATATGAAGGTCATGCTGCTTGCTTTATCATGACTAACAAATTCTTTTCCCCCTAAATTGCTAGCATTCAGAAAATTGTAGCAGAATAATTTCTTAACTTGAAAGTAGGGTAAAATGCCAGACAGTTCAGAGTTGTTGACAATAAGTGCCACACCTTGAAGTTTTCTTCAGGTTACTCTGTGTTTATTTAATCAATTCATTCTAAATGTAATATTGTATGAACAAATTTGTATTTGCCCCTTTGTGGATTTGCGAGAGAGTACTTGTTTATTTGGGAGACTGTTAGAAATCCAAGAGCAGGACAACTGTAAGTATATACTTACTAAATGTGTGTATTAGGGCCAGTATGCTTTCCAGAAGGGCTGCTCAATCTATACTCCCACCATCAATTCATGTACCTATCATCTTCTGCATTTAGCATTGTTCAGTGTTCTATTTTTTGAAAATATAATAATCATAAAGTTACAGTATATCATTTTAGTTCTAATTTGCATTTCTCTTGTTACTAATAATTTTCAGCCTCTCTCCATCTGTTTATCTTTGGGATTTCCTCTAAATTGCCTCAACATATTTATTTATTTATTTATTTATTTATGCAAACCCTAAAACAACCACACTTTCATTCTCTGCTAGAAACCAACCTAAAGATCACCCTTCCCTGAATGTGTTCTTCCAATAATATCTCTGTAGAATATACTTGACCCATTAAACCTTTGCTCCCTAATTTAAATCTCATCCTTCATCTAGGCAAATTAGTAATAGTAGTAGGAGGAGGAGTACTGATACTGCAATATTACTAAGTTTACAAATCTGTGTCTTGATGTAATTATTAGTACCTAAAATAAGAACCATTCCTTATTCATAAAAAAAGAAAAAAAGTTCAATTAGTTTGAAGTTGATTAGGAGAGAGAATCTGTAACAACTTAGCAAGTTGGATCTCAATTTTCCTTCAGTTTAGGAGAATCCTATAGGAGCAGCTGTTACCTCCTGAAAAAGAAACTTGGTATAATAAGAAATAGGATTCCCTTAAGCCATCCCTTTTTACTTACATGTAGAATACCCTTGCCATTGGCAGAGACTCTGGTTCTTTGATAGAAATAAACTAATAGGCAATAGGTAGTAGAGCTGAGTTCTATCTTCTCTTTTTCTTTTTCTTTCCTTTTTGCAATAATGGTGGTTCTTTTTTTTTCTTAAAGATTTTATTTATTTATTCATGAGAGTCAGAAAGAGAGGCAGAGGGAGAAGCAGGCTCCCAAGGAACAGAGAGCCTGACATGGGACTCGATCTGAGGACCCCAGGATCATGACCTGAACCGAAGGCAGAGGCTTAACCATCTGAGCTACCCAAACACCCTCCTTTTCTTTTCTTAATTCAAACTTAAAAATTCTAGGCACCAGGGTAGTTCAGTTAGTTAAGCATCTGTCTTTGGCACAGCATCCTGGGATCAAGCCTGTTTGGGCTCCCTCCTCAGAGGGGAGCCTGCTTGTTCCTCCCCTGCTCCCCTGCTTGTGTGTGTGCTCTCTCTGTCTCTCAAATAAATAAATAAATATTTAAAAACAAAACTTATAAATTCATGCATCGAAAATAGTATTTCCATTTATCTACCAGTGTGCTTAGGTAGTTGAATTGAAAGATTTAAGGTGAGGGAAGGAAAAAGAGAGGAGAATTGCAGGTTGAACCATATACAGAAGATTGCCTGGAGAGATGCAGAAATTCTAGTTGGAGCTAAAGAGGAGAATGAAGGGAATAGGATATGTATAATAATTTAGGTATTTTGACCAGAGTTTAGGGTATATGTGGCAGAAGATCAACTTAGAATATTCTCTTATAAAAATATTATAGGCAACTAAAAGTGATATAAGACCTAGGGAATAAATGCAAGGTTTTGAGTAGGAGAAGAGAGTGATTTAATATGAATTATATTGAGAAGTTTGTTTTGGCAGTTTTCTGCAATATGAGTTTACATAGGAAAAACAGGAAGCCAGGTGACCCTTTGGCAGATCTTGGTAGATGTCCAGCTGGGAGGGCAGAAGCAGTAATGGTATTGAGAATGGAAATAAAGGGATGACAAATGCTATGCAATTTGGAAATTCTCAGATAAAGGCAAGAAGAGAGGGATAGGGGAATTTATGATGGCTTCTGGGTTTGAGGTTTGGGTTTTTGATCATACAGCCCCTTTATTAAAAAGCATCAGACAGAACCATTTGTATAAGTCAGTGGTTAAGTCTGATTTAGAATCAATAATGTTTATTGTAGTGATAAAATATCTGAGTATAGGTGTTTATCTGGCCTTTAAAGACAAGGATAAAGAGTAAATAGAATGGCTTGGCTAGGTTTACAAATTAGATATATATTAGAACTGATAATTAATCTTTAATTGGAAATTAATTTGTTGAGGGAAAGGGTAGAAAGAAAAAAAAGAAATTCTGTGGGAAATGCCTTTATTTAGGCAGGAAAACATCTCTTTGTGCCATCTTTTGATAGAGACATGGTCTTATAAAACCCTATGTCACTGAACACTGAAGGAAAGTTGTATGTACCACTGAGAACATATTTCACTGGCCAAATTCAGTGATATTTCATTGGAGGATGCTTTAGTCATGGAAACTAATGTAATACTGAAATTGCTTTAGAGTGAAGGATATTGCACATAATTGTTTTTGCATGAGAAAAGGAAATCAAATTATGGGCTTACAGTTAAACCAAATTTGAGGCATCATAAAAATTTGTATAATCGAAACTATCAGGTAATCTCCCTTTATTTTTGGAAACTTGATAAACTCTGTTATGTAGGGCAGTTGTTGTGTGTGTGTGTGTGTGTGTGTGTGTGTGTGTGTGGCTGTGAGTGGGTTACTTAGCCATTATACCAGAATATGTTATTTAGTAATCTTATGTCTTTTTTATCTAGAATTAATCATATAAAATTCAGCTTCACAAAAAAATAAGGCCATTTGGCACTCAGAATGAATATCCTAAAGCCTGTTGCAGAGGTTGGTTTTACTAATTTAATCAACACATATACTCTAATTAAACACTTACTATATCCCCTGGAGGCAATAGACATTAATTCTCAAGATTTTGTTGCTGGAAATATCACCTGCTTAACTTGTTCAAAATTCAGATTTCCATAATATGTATTATTTTTAGACCAGAAATTTTTAGTTGGTAATCAGAGTGGTACCCCTAACTCTACATTTTTGATGTGTATCCTTGGGTGATTCCAATACAGGTTTTTTATGGAAGGCACTGACTTAAAAACATGAAAGGAAAAGAAGGCTCAGGTCCTGCCTCCAGTACCTAATAGTGGAAAACAAATATGCAGACTAGTAAATGTTCTAGACTGGGATTCTTTAGAAATATATTTAGAAAAAGGAATGTGAATGGTGTGAGTAGAAATATATATAGTCTATAGCATTAGAAGCAAACAGAAGACATTACTAGTTATATTCATCATAAGTTTAGAAGTGACTCATATTTGTCTTTCATATGCATACCTACCATGATGGTTAAAGTGAAAGTTAATTCTAAGCCCAGTGAGCAGAATGACAGCTCCCCAGCTGGAGACTAGTAGCAGATGCACTGGAAGGCAAGGAAGTGACTTTGGTGAGCACTGGAGTCATGTGGATAAGAAACCAATACACCAGTTAGAATAGCCAAAATCAACAAGACAGTAAACGACAAGTATTGGAGAGGATGTGGAGAAAGGAGATCCCTCTTACACTGTTGGTGGGAATGCAAGTTGGTGCAGCTACTTTGGAAAACAGTGTGGAGATTCCTTAAGAAATTAAAAATAGAGGTTCCCTATGACTCAGCAATTGCACTACTGGATATTTACCCCAAAGATACAGATGTAGTGAAAAGAAGGGCCATATGCACCCCAATGCTCATGGCAGCAATGGCCACAGTCGCCAAAGTGTGGAAAGAGCCAAGATGCCCTTCAGTGGACGAATGGATAAAGAAGATGTGGTCCATATATACAATGGAGTATTATGCTTCCATCAGAAAGGATGAATACCCAACTTTTGTATCAACATGGACGGGACTGGAGGAGATTATGCTGAGTGAAATAAGTCAAGGAGAGAGTCAATTATCATATGGTTTTGCTTACTTGTGGAGCATAAGGAATAACATGGAGGACATTGGGAGATGGAGAGGAGAAATGAGTTGGGGGAAATCAGAGGGGGAGACCAACCATGAGAGACTGTGGACTCTGAGAAACAAACTGAGGGTTTTGGAGGGGACCTGGGGGTGGGGTAAGCCTGGTGGTGGGTATTGTGGAAGGCATGTATTGCATGGAGCACTGGGTGTGGTGCACAAACAATGAATTTTGGAACACTGAAAATAAAATAAATTAAAATAAAATAAATTTAAAAAATAAAATAAAATAATAAAATAAAATTCAAGGTTCCTTCAAAAAAAAAAAGGAAGAAAAAAAAGCCATTACAGTTTGAAATATTTGACTATGTCCAGTCCTTTCTGAGAACCAACACATGTCCCTCAGAATCCCTTTATGTACTAATAGTGCCTTTATAAAAAAGATAAATATATAAAACAGATAATTTAGCAATGTTGATTAAGACAATGCTTTTTAAATGTATTTGAAATTTGTTCTCAAGCAATAGCTTTTCCCCAATAAAACCTTACAGAGAACTGTAAAAGTTAACAGAGAGAGATGTAGAAATGCTCTTTCCAGTGGGTGTGGTAGGAAGTAGAGGCGATATTCTTCCAGCATGGCCTTCTCTTTATATTACCTCCTGACATGACTTTTTAGGAAACTTTGGAAATGTTAAGGTTTTGGAACTGTTTGAAAATGACTGGAGTTCTGTAGGCATTTTAATGTTTGTTTTATTTAGATTATTAATTAGATCATAAATTAAGATGACCACAGCCACATTGTTTTAAGGATGAAACCTTAAAGTCTTATGCAGGGAAACCCGTTTCTATAGGCTTTGTTTCCATATATGGAATGTGTGCATATATGCCACATAAGAGGTAAGGTACAGGTTAATTTTAAAAAGTAAAAAAAAAAAAAAACAAAGGTAGGATATTGTTGCTTTTCATGAGATTAGACATTACAATTTTTAGACCAACTCATTTTTAGACTTAAAATGGATGGAATTGTGAGTCAACTATTCTGTGTATTTCCATGTCTTTATGTATTTAATAAATATGATTCCCTTAGCTACAGTCTCAGAACAAATCACTGATATTTTCTTTTAAGCCTTAGTATTTTTGCCTTTCTGTGTAACACTTTGCAATAATAGCTTAGTCATTCTCCACTCCTTTGGTATTTATTGCAAGGACATTAATTCTGATGGGCTCATTTAGTATTAATGTGGATGTCATAAGTACTTCACTAGGAATAGGATTGCTACTGAAATTCAGCATTAATTAGCCAGGTCATTACTTCAAAGTGTTACTCTTTCCTTTTAGAACAGCTGCACTTCAACATACTCCTTCCTGCAAAGTACATCAAGGCTCTTTCTCTTAGAAGATGCATTTCCAAATCCTTGAATCTATTGAGAAAAAGTTGTAGAAGCAAACAGGATACAATAGACAAGGTGTGGTAATTACTAGCTGACTGATTAATAGAAAGCTGATGTTTTAATTGAGCTTCTGTAGTCCCTATGATAGCTTGAATTGAAGAAGGGACTTGATTGCATTTTAAATTTCTGTGGAGGATAAAGAAGCAAAAGTATTAAATAAGAGGTTCAGATAACTCCTTCAATTTTTCATGGAAAGTTACACACACTCACACATACACACACATCAAAAACCATAGCAATAGGTACATTTAATCAGGGACTAGAAGTACTTGTGTGTTCATAATTGATATATTTTTAAAAGATTTTATTTATTTATTTGAGAGAGAGAGAGAGAGAGAGAGAGAGAGAGGGAGAACAAGAGGGGATAAGGTCAGAGGGAGAAGCAGACTCTCCATGGAGCTGGGAGCCCAATGTGGGACTCGATCCTGGGACTCTGGGATCATGACCTGAGCCAAAGGCAGTTGCTTAACCAACTGAGCCACCCAGGTGGCCCCTATAACCGATATTTTTTAATGCTAAAATATGGTTTTGAATTTTGTGGTACTTGTGTGAGGAAATGCAAATTTCTTATGTTACTGTGATTTTATTATGTTATCCTAATCTTTCTCAGTATCTTAGAATAGTTACTTTTATGTGCATTTATGATGACAAGATTAGTCTAGTATTCTTTAAAATAGCCAGGAAGTTTACTGTCTTAGCTCTATTACTAGAATGTCTACTATAGCATATATCTTTATAAAATGGATTGATTTGATAAAATGAGAAAATTATTTGAAACTCCTATAAATGGGAGGGTGGATTTGCTTTTTTCCTCCGATGACTTTTCAGGAATTAATTCTCTAAGCATTTTGGCATTATAGCAAAATGCCTTTTGAAAAATTCTGAGTTTTATTAAAAACCAGGGCCACTTTCCACCACTCCCAAAGAATGACATTTTGATTTCTAACTTTAGAGATTAAAACTTGATTTCAAAATAATTCCAGGTATTTTCTTTATAAAATCATCTATATCAGACCTACCTTCAAGTTTTCTATGACCTAGCGATGACCATGATTAAAGGAACTCATTAAATGTAGCAAGTGGTAATTATTCCTTTTATGCTACAAAATCACCAAAACAAATTTCTAAATCAAATAAAGACAGAATTTGTAAACTTTCTAGAAAATTTCCTAATAGGTAAATTAAAAACTTGATGTTATTTAACACAGAGTAAATGTCATAATTTTGAAATACCTTCAGTTTAGAAACAGATGTTGGATGGTACAGTAAACAAACAAACAAAAAACTAGACTGAGTGCCAGAACTGCTAAATTCTAATTCTCAATATATTAAATGGGTAAGCTTGAGAGTCATTATTAACTATGATTAAGCCTCATATCCCCTCTTGGTAACAGAGGACCAAGATCCTAGGATTTATTCAGTTCTAAAACATTATAACAACTATTACCAATGACAAGTTCTTTTTCATACATTGGTGTTTCAAAATATGAAAGCTTTAATGACATGTGTTTCCCATATTTGGAATTGTAACATTTCATCTGCATTTTAAAAATGTGGAAGGACTTGTTCATAAAACCACTGCAATCCAAAGCTTTTGAATTCTTTGACAGTATTTTTGCCTTCAATTCAGTCTTGATTTGTTCAGGTTTTTACTTAGATCATTTCTTTCTTTCCTACCTCTAAATAAGTGTTTCAGTTCTCTCTCCTAGGACATGAGTTCTTTTCTCTTTACCATCCTCTTCAGATAATATCTTCTATTATCTCAAACCTCATACTTTTCTGTGTGAAGAACTTGCTTCACATCCAGCAGCCTTCTTTACTTCTCCAGTTGCATTGCTTTAATAGACATCCCAAACTGACATGACTCAAACCAAACTCATCCTGACCCAACCAAACTAGTTCCACTCCCATTTTCCCTGTCTCATAAAGTGACAGTTCCATTCATACAGCTAGACATTTGCTCTCATGCCACATTTCCAATCCATCATAAGATAATAAGAGGAGGTAATTGCTGTGAGGAGACTAACACCATGACTCAAAATAACTAAAAAATTAAGATAAATTTTTATTTTTTTAAAATATTTTACTTTTTTGGTATGCCTGGGTGGCTTAGTCAGTTAAGCCACTACCTTTGGCTCAGGTGATGATCCCAGGGTCCTGGGATCAAGTCCCACATCTGGCTCCTTGCTTGGTGGGGTGCCTACTTCTCTCTCTCTTCCTCTGCCTGCCACTCTGCCTGCTTGTGCTCTCTCTCTCTCTGTCAAATAAATAAATAAAGTCTAAAAAAATAAAGTACTTTACTTTTTATTTTTTATTTAAATTCAATTTAATTAACATATACTATATTATTAGTTTTGGAGATAGAATTTAGTGATTCATCAGTTGCATACAACACTCAGTGCTCATTACTTCAGGTGCTCTCCATAAGGCCCATCACCCAGTTATCCTATCCTCTCCTATCTCCCCTCTAGCAATCCTCAGTTTGTTCCCTATAGTTAGGAGTATCTTATGGTTTGCCTTCCTCTTTGTTTTCATTTGGTTTTGTTTTTTCTTCTCTTCCCCTATATTCATCTATTTTTTTTTTTAAGATTTTTTTCATTTACCTGACAGAGAGACAGCAAAAGAGGGAACGCAAGCAGGGGGAAGTGGGTGAGGGAGAAGCAGGCTTTCCGCCGAGCATGGAGCCTGGGACTTGACCCCAGGACCCCAAGATCATGACCTGAGCGGAAGGCTGACACCTAACAACTGAGCCACACAGGCGCCCCATCATCTGTTTTGTTTCTCAAGTTCTACATATGAGTGAAACATATGCTATTTGTCTTTCTCTGACTTACTTTGCTTAGCATAATATTCTCTAGTTCCATCCACATCATTGCAGATGGAAAGATCTCATTCTTTTGATGGCTGAGTAATCTTGTATATATTTGTACACTATATCTTCCTTATTCATTCCTCTGTCAATGGACATCTGGGCTCTTTCCATAATTTGGCTATTGTGGACATTATTGCTCTCAACATTGGGGAGCAGATGCCCCTTCAGATCACTACTTTTGTATCTTTTGGGTAAATAACTAGTAGTGCAATTGCTGGGTCCTAGGGTAGTTCTATTTTTAACTTTTTGAGGAAATGCCATACTGTTTTCCAGAGTGGCTGTACTAGTTTGCATCCCCACCAAAGCATAAGAGGGTTCTCATTTCTTTGCATCCTTGCCAACATCTGTTGTTTCCTGAATTGTTAATTTTAGCTATTCTGACTGGAGTGAAGTATCTCATTGTGGTCTTGATTTGTATTTCCCAATGGCAAATGATATTGAACATACTTTCATGTGTCTGTTGGCCATTTGTATGTCTTCTTTGGAGAAATGTCTCTTCATGTCTTCTGCCCATTTCTTGACTGGATTTTTTTGTTTTTTTTGGATATGAGTTTGATAAGTTCTTTATAGATTTTGGATACTGGTCCTTCATCTGATAAGATATTTGCAGATATCTTAAAGCCATGCTTTGAAATTCTTCTGATATCTTTGGAGAAAGAATTGGATAGATAACTTTCTGGTCAAGGAAGAGCTATTTCAAGATATGTGGATGATTTTCTTCAGATATTTTCCCTCCGGGGTTATTTGCTTGATTCTAAGGATAGGGTTTGGACCAAGCAGAGGATGATCATGGTGTGTGTGTGGGTGGAGCAAGGATAATAGTGGGGAATACTGGGAAACCAGAGGGGCTTTTATCAGTTCTTTAAGACTGGTAAAAGAAAGTTGGAGAACTGAAAGGGCCTTGTAGACGTGGCTAATAGTTCCTGTAGAACAACTGCTAAAATTTGAAACTGTGCATGGAGTATAGAATCACACTGAAAATGTCTAAAAGTCAGAAAAATGTATCTCAATTCTCATGCTGTTTAAGAAGAATATACCCATCATGGAAAGGTGGCTTTGTAAGTGAAGCAGTTAGTGAAAGCCCTGAAGGAGTCATAAATTACAAGATTTGTATCCACTTTTCACCAGGGGCACCTGCATCATCTGGGATATCTAAGGGCGAGTGTCTGTGCTTGTCTAGGAAAACACAGGTTTTCCTAGAAAACCTTCTAGAAAACAGAGAACCAAGAATTACTGTCATTTACATGAGGCTGGAGTAACCCAGAGAGAGCTGCAATCATATGACTTGTCTCCCATCAATAAATCTGCAAATTTTAAACCTTTGTAGGGCAGAAAGATAAAGGGGTTAAAGCCTCTAAAAGATCTAAAAATCCTGTAATCACTTGGGAAGAAAGAGTTAAAGAAAAAAGGCTCATAATGAAACGTTCAAGTTTGGGGAGGGGGAGTAAATCAGAAATAGACTGAGTTTTAGGCAATCTCCAGCCAAAATGCAACTCACCATCCCTTACTAGACTGTGGGAAGAGGCCCTCTACTCTATAAGTCCTACTAAAGAGAAAAGCAACCCTTTGTTGTGAAAGATACATCATGTGGAATATCTACAGCCTTTTATTACGTAGTATCTAAGATTCATTCTTTGGTAGATTGAATTAATGATTCAATCATTAATTGTTTGTTTTATAGCAAACTATTAAGAGAACTAAATAAAATGGAACCAAATATACAATAGAGAATAATCAATAGATCCAATAGATTGACCCCAAGCAAGACTAAATACTAAAAAGAAAGAAAAACATAAAGTTTCAATATCAAGAGTGAAAGGAGAATATCATTACAGAGCCTATAGACATTAAAAAAATAATAAGGTATTATGAATAACTTTAAAAATTTAGGTATTTATAAGATGAATAAATTCACCTCAGTAAATTTGACAGTTATGTAAAATGGGTAGATTTTTTGATAATATATCAACAAAAACTAAAAGAATAAGTACACACTGGAATAGTTTATCTGTTAAATAATTGAAGCTTTTGTTTAAATCTTCCCACAAATACAGCAGGACCGGTAGTCTTCATTAATAGCCTTTCAAAAAGGGAAGGAATAAATGACTGGCTTTACACATATGTTTCTGTATAGCAAGAAAGAGTGAAGACTTTTCATCTTGCATTGGGAGACAAATACAAGACCAACATAAGAACATTATCGAAGTAGGAAATTATATATCAATCTCTTATGAAAAATTCTAAACAAAAAATTAGCAAATTGAGTCCAGTAATATAGAAAAAAAAAGAAAGAGAAATGAAACCAAGAATATGAGTGGCTTAAACATTTAAATGTAATTCATGTAACCATATTAATGGAATGAAAGGGAAAATTATTTGATCGTATAATGTAAAGGATTTAATAAAATTCAAACCATTTATGAAAATATCTCTTAGGAAACTTGGAACAGAATGGATATTCTTAACCTGATGAAGAATATTAACATATACCTATACTTAAAAACTTTCTTAGTAAATGTTTCCTCTTCAGTCTGGATATCTGCTATCACCATTCCTACTCAACATTATACTCACAGTCTTAGCTAGTACAATTAGATTTTAAAAAATGAAACACAATAAAAATTTTTAATGAGAAAAAAGTTTCATTGTTCAGTGATGGTATGATTGTGTGTGTGTAGAAAATATCAAAATACAGAAAAACTATTGGACATATTAAGTTTATTAAGCACATTGGTCAATATAAAATAAAATAACATATTTATATAACAGCAACAGATAGAAAATAAAAATTTAAAAACATAAATTATAATAGAATTAAAATTATTCAAATACGAAGGAATAAATCTAACAAAAATATGTACAAGGCCTCCTCTACATTGACAAATGAACATGATTTAAAGAAACTAAATAAATATATGTAGAAATACACCATATATGTGGATTGAAAGACTCAATACAGAAAAGATGTCTAGTAAAATTTCCCTACATTAATCTACAGATTCTGTGCAATCACAGAGGGTGGAGCCACAAACCAAAGATTCCACCACCCCCCCCCACAAGCCTTGAAGTCCAACATATGGCTAGAATCTGAAATTGCTTAGAACCAATGACTTTTTTCTCCCTTCCATTTTCTCTCCTCTTAAAAGAGAAATATGAGTAAGTAATCCTATGAATATTTCATCATTGCACTTTGGAGCTCAGATATCTTATTTCTTGAGTTTCACAGGTTCATAGATAGAGAAAAAAAATTTTCCGTTTCTTGTATCAGACACCAATACTTGATTTATATGATGAAATCTGGGACTCTTGAGCTAATGAGGCTTAAGTGACATTTGGGGCTTTGAGTTAATGTTGTAATACATTACAAAAGTGAGTATGTTAGGGTGGAGTGAACATATTTTGTATGTGAGACATGAAAGTCTTTGTGGGCCATGAGGTAGACTATGGTAGGTAGAATAATGCACCTGTCTCCAAAGCAGTTGATATCCTAGACACCCAGAACTTTGACTATGTTACCCTACATGGCAGAAGAGATTTTGCCGATGTGATTAAGGATTTTAAGGTGGGAAGATTATGTCAGCGTAGACCCAAAATAGTCAAGGGTTCTCATAATAGAGAAGCAGGAGTATCAATGCCAGAAACCTGAAAATACTATGTTGAAGGTTTTAAAGACAGAATAAAGGCCTTTGAGCCAAGGCAGGTAGGCTCTAGAACCTGGAAGACAAGGAAACAGATTCTTTAACAAGTGCTTCCAGAAGGAACACAAACCTGCTGACGCCCTGATTTTTGCCTGGTAAGACCCATTCCAGATTTCTGTTCTCCAGAGCTGTAAAATAATAAACTCATTCTTTTATTTTTTATTATGTTAAGAAAATTTAAGGTCTTCTCTGAACAAATGTTTAAGTATATAGTACTGTATTGTTAACTATCAGGTCAGTACTGTGCAACATATGTCTATGACGTTATCATTTTGTATAATTGAATCTTTATAATCATTGAACAGCAGTACCCTGTTTCTCCAGGATCTAGAAACCTCATTGTACCTTCTGTGTCTATGAGTTTGACTACTTTAGATACCTTATGTAAGTGGAATCACATGATGTCTGTCCTTATGTGATTAATTTATTACACTTAGCATAATGTCCCCAAGGTTTATCTATGTCACATATGACAGTATTTCTTTTTTAAGACTAAATAATTTTCCATTGTACATGCATATATTATTTTCATCTGTTGATATACACATTTAGGTTGCTTTTACATCTTGGTTATTATGAATATTGTTACAATGAACATGGGAGTACAAATATCTTCAAGATTTTGATTACAATTCTTTTAGTTAAATGCTTAAAATTGGAATTGCTGGATTGATCATGTAATAATTCTAGTTTTAATTTTTTTGAAGAACTTTCATACTGCCTCCTTAGCATCTGCTCCATTTTACATTTCCACCAACAGAGCACAAGACTTCTAATTTATTCACATTCTTGCCAACACTTGTTATGTTCTCTTTTATTTTTTGCTTTTTAAGTAATGGGCAACCTAACAGATGTAAAGTCATTCTGATTTTATTTGGATTTCCCTGATTAATAATGTTGAGTACCTTCTCATGTACCTGTTGGCCATTTATATGTCTTTGAAAAAAAAATATGTCTGGATCCTTTGACCATTTTTAATTAGATTATTGAGTCTTGGCTTTTTTGTTGTTTTTTGTTTGTTTTGCTTTTGAGTTATAAGAGTTCCATGTATATTTTGGATACTAATCTATTTCAGACATATGGCTTGCAAATATTTTCCTTTTTTAAAAAGATTTATTTATTTATTAGCGTGGGTGCATGAGTTGGGAGAGGGGCAGAGGGAGAGGGAGAGAAGAAGATTTCTCACTGAGCATGGAGCTAGACATGGGGCTGGATCTCCTGACCTCAGTATCAGGACCCTGAGATCATGATCTGAGGCAAAATCAAGAATCAAAGGCTTAACCAACTTACCTGCTACCCAGGGCCCTGCAAATATTTTCTCCTATTCCATAGGTTGCCTTTTCATACCATTTTTCATTTCTTTTGCTCTGCAGAAGCTTTGAAATTTGAAGTAGTTCCACTTATTTTTCCTCTCACTGTTTGTGCCTTTGGTGTCAAACCCAAAAAATCATTGTCAAGACTAATGTCGAAAAGTGTACCCTCGGGGCACCTGGGTGGCTCAGTGGGTTAGGGCCTCTGTCTTCGGCTCAGATCATGGTCTTGGGGTCCTGGGATCGAGCCCCGAGTTGGGCTCTCTGTTCCGCAGAGAGGCTGCTTCCCCCTCTCTCTGTCTCTGCCTGCCTCTCTGCCTACTTGTGATCTCTGTCAAAGAAATAAATAAAATCTTAAAAAAAAAAGTGTACCCTCTTTTTTGTGTTCTAGTTGTTCTGTGGTTTCTGATCCAATGTTAAAATCCTTATCTATTTTAAGTTGATTTTTGTGTATGATGTAAGGTAAGAGGTTAGTTTCTTTCTTTTGTACATGGCTATCCATTTTTTCCAGCACAGTTTATTAGACTGCCCTTTATCCATTGTATATACTTTGTTCTTTTGTCAAAAATTAATTGCCCATATATGCATGGGTTTATTTCTAGGCTCTCTATTCTGTTCCATTAATCTATATGTCTGTTTTTATGCTAGTATCATACTGTTTTTACTATTTTAGCCTTGTGATATAGTTTGAAATTAGGAAGTGCAGTGTCTCCAGCTTTGTTCTTTCTCAAAACTGTTCTGGTTATTTAGGTCTTTTGTGTTTCGTGTAATTTTTAGGATTTTTTTTTTCTGTTGCTGTGAAAAGTATCATTAGAATTCTGCCAGAGATTGTATTGAATCTGTAAATTTCTTTGGATGGTATGGATATTTTTACCATATTAGTTCTTCTAATCTATGAACATGGGATATTTCCTATTTATTTGTATCCTTCTAAATTTATTTCATCAGTGTTTTATAGTTTTCATGTAGAGATCTTTAAGTTCCTTGGTTAAATCTATTCAAATATATTTTATTCTTTTTGATGTTATTATAAATGATATTGTTTTCTTAATTTCTATATCTGATAGCTATTAATGAATAGACACACAACTGATTTTTATATATTGATTTTGTGTCCTGCAACTATACTGAATTGGTATATTAGTCTAACAGTTTTTTGGTCTTTAGAGTTTTCTCTCTGTAATATATTATCTGCAGAGACAGTTATACTTTTTTAATTTATAATTTGGGTATATTTTCTTTCTTTTTCTTGCCTAATTGCTCTTCTATAACTTCCAACTACTGTTTTGAGTACAAGTGACAAAGTGAATATCCTTGTCTTGTTTTGTTCTTAAAGGAAAGCTTTCAGCTTTATGCTATTGAATGATGTCAGTTTTGGGTTTATCATATATGGCCCTTTTATGCTGTAGTACATCCCTTATATACCCATTATGTTGAAAATTTGTATAGTGAAATGATGTTTTGTCAAATAACTTTTCTGCCTCTATTCAGATCATCTATGATTTTTTCCCTTAAGTTTTTAATGTGGTACCTCACATCAGATTTACAAATGTTGAACCTTCTTGCATCCCTGAAATAACTCCTACTGGATCATAGTGTATAATATTTTTAAAGTACTGTTGAATTCAATTTGCTAATATTTTGTTGAAGAAATTTGCATCTAGGTTCATTACAGATATTGGCCTATAATTTTCTTTTCTTGTAGTGTTTTTGTCTGGTTTTGATATAAGGGTGATACTTGTTTGTAAAATGGTTTGGAAGTATTTCTTCCTCTTCTATATTTTTGGAAGAGTTTGAGAAGGATTGCTATGAAATGTTTGGTAGAATTCACCAGTGAAGGGGCACCTGGATGGCTCAGTGGGTTAAAGCCTCTGCCTTCGGCTCAGGTCATGATCCCAGGGTCCTGGGATCGAGCACCACATCGGGCTCTCTGCTCAGCAGGGAGCCTGCTTCCTCTTTTCTCTCCCTGTCTGCCTCTCTGACTACTTGTAATCTCTGTCTATCAAATAAATAAATAAAATCTTAAAAAAAAAAAGAATTCACCAGTGAAGCCTCCTGCCCTAGACTTTTGTTTGTTGGGAGATTTTAGATTATTAAGTCAATCTCTTTACTAGTAATCCATCCACTCAGATTTTCTCTGATTTATAAATCAGTCTTGGTAAGGTGTATGTTGCTAGGAATTAATCCATTTCTTCTAGGTTGTACAATTTGTAGGCATATAATTATTCATAGTTGTCTCTTCTGATATACTTTATATTTCTGTATTATCAGTTATAGTGTCTTTTTCATTATTTTTAACTTTATTTATTTGAGTCCTTTTTTCTTGGTGAGTCTAGCTAAAGATTTTTCTATTTTGTTTTCTTCAAAAGAAAAAAAAACCCACAGTTCTTTTTTATTTTTTTAAAGATTTTATTTATTTACTTCACAGAGAGAGATCACAAATAGGCAGAGGGGCAGGCAGAGAGAGGGAGGAAGCAGGCTCCCCACTGAGCAGAGAGGCTGATGTGGGGCTTGGTCACAGGACCCTGAGATCATGACCTGAGCTGAAGGCAGAGGCTTAACCCACTGAGCCACCCAGGCACCCCAAAACCCCAGCTCTTAGTTTCAACAATCTTTTCTATTGTATTTTTAGTCCTTTTTTGTTTATTTCTGCTCTAATCACTATTGTTTCCTTCTGTTAACTTTGGGCTTATTTTATTTTATTTTTTTCTTTTCCTAATTCCTCGTGGTATAAAGTTGTACTATTTGGGAGCTTTCATTTTTCTTAACATAACCACTTATCACTAGAAATTTCTCTCTTAGAACTACTCTTGTGGCTTACATAAAACATATTTATAAGTTGATTTTAAGCTAATAATGACTTAACTTCAAATATATAAAAAAACTTTATCATTCCCCCCCAGGTAACCTTTATTATATTTTTAAATTTCTTTTCAGTGTTCCAGAATTCATTGTTTATGCACCACACCCAGTGCTCCATGCAATACATACCCTCCATAATACCCACCACCAGGCTCACCCAACCTCCCAACCTCCTCCCCTTCAAAACCCTCAGATTGTTTCTCAGAGTCCACAGTCTCTCATAGTTGGTCTCCCCCTCTGATTTCCCCCAACTCATTTCTCCTCTCCATCTCCCAACGTCCTTCGTGTTATTCCTTATGCTGCACAAGTAAGTGAAACCATATGATAATTGACTCTCTCTGCTTGAATTATTTCACTCTGCATAATCTCTTCCAGTCCCATCCATGTTGATACAAAAGTTGGGTATTCATCCTTTCTGATAGAGGCATAATACTCCATAGTATATATGGAGCACATCTTCCTTATCCATTCTCCATTGAAGGGCATCTTGGTTCTTTCCACAGGTTAGCAACTGTGGCCATTGCTGCTATGAACATTGGGATACAGATGGCCCTTCTTTTAACACTCTCCCCCAATTTTATGTTTTGATGTCATTATTTACTTCTTTTTGTGTGTATTCATTAAGAAATAGTTTTTAGGGTCTCCTGAGTAGCTCAGTTGGTTAAGCATCTATCTTCAGCTTACGTCAGGATACCAGAGTCCTGGAATTGAGCCCTACATCAGGCTCCCCACTCAGCAAGGAGCCTGCTTCTCCCTCCCTCTTTGTTTGCTGCTCTCCTTTCTTGTGCTCTCTCTCTGTCAAATAAATAAATAAAATCTTTAAAAATGTTTTTATAGTTATTTTTAATACTTTTATCTTTTAACATTCATATGTGTTAGAAGTGATTTACCACCATAATATTATATTAGAGTATTCTGTATATAACTAAAACCTTTATTTGTAAGTTTTATATTTTTATATGTTTTCCTATTACTAATTAGTGTCCTTTCATTACAGCTTGAAGAACTCCCTTTAGCATTTTCTTCCCTGTTTTTATTTAAATTCCAACTAGTTAACACACAGTTTAAGATTAGATTAGTTTAAAATTAGTTTCAGGTGTAGGATTTAGTGATTCGCCACTTATATACAGTACCCAGTGCCCATCACAAGTGTACTGCTTAATTCCCATCACCCATGTAATCCACCTCTCTGCCCACCTCCAGCAACCCTCAGTTTGTTCTCTATAGCTAATAGTCATTTCTGAAGCAGGTCTAGTGGTGATGAACTCCTTCATCTTTTATTGTCTGCAGAACTCATTATTATTATTACTAATTATTATTATTATTATTCTGAAGGACAACTTTGTTGGGCAAAGTATTTTTGGTTGGCAGTTTTTTGTTTTCTGTTGTTGTTGTTGTT
>PISX010023940.1:0-28838 GCA_004024625.1 Mellivora capensis | reverse complement strand
CCTGGGTGGCTCAGCCATTAAGTGTCTGCCTTTGGCTCAGGTCATGATCCCAGGGTCCTGGGATCGAGCCCCGCATCGGGCTCCCTGCTCAGTGGGAAGCCTGTTTCTCCCTTTCCCACTTTCCTTTGCTTGTGTTCCCTCTCTCACTGTGTCTCTCTGTCAGATAAATAAATAAAATCTTTAAAAAAAAAAAAAAAAAGTTTTAAATCAAAAAAGAACAACTAACCAAAGAAAACAACATATAAACTATAATCATCAAAATCGAAACATTTTATGCTAAGAACTCCATCAAGATCATGAAAAGACAACCCAAAAAATGAGAAAATATTTGGAAATCATTTGTCTATAAAGTTCTACCTTTGCAACATAATGAAAAGAGAATCTAATTTAAAAATAGGCAAAGACCTTGAACGTATTTCTGCAAATAAGACATAAAAATAGCCAATAAGCACATGAAAAGATGCTCAACAACAGTAGCCATTAGGGATATACAAACAAGAACCACAAAGATATACCAGTTCATATCCACTAGGATAAATACAATAAAAAGATGGACTGTAGTAACTGGTTGGCAAGGAGGATGTGGTGAAATTACTACCCTCATACATTCCTAGTAGGAATAAAAAATGGTGTAGTTATTTTTGGAAAAGTCTGGCAGATCCTCAGTATGTTAAACAAAATTACCCTATGACCCATGAATTCCACTTGTAGAAAAAGGAAACAGGTTCACAAAAAAACTTGTTCATAAAAGTTCATAGCAACATAATTCATAATGGGCAAAAAGTGGAAGTAACCCAAATATCCATAAACTGTTGAATGATAAAGAAAATGCATTATATACACAAGAGAATATTCCTCAGCCATAAAAAGGAGATGCTTTAACATGAATGAACCTTAAAAACATTATGCTAGGGGCGCCTTGGTGGCTCAGTTGGTTAAGCAGGGGCCTTCAGCTCGGGTCATAAAATCAGGGTACTGGGATCGAGCCCCGCATCAGGCTCCCTGCTCGGTGGGGAGCCTGCTTCTCCCTCTCCCTCTGCTGCTCTGTCAAATAAATAAATAAAATCTTTTAAAAACAACAACAACATTATGCTAAATTTTAAAAAGCCAGTCACAAAAAGTCACACGTTATATGATTCCCTTGATATAAAATGTCTAGAACAAATTCATAGGAACAATAAGGAAACCGGTGGTTGCAGAGACTGCCAGTGGGAGAAGATGGCTGAAAGTGATCACTAATGGGTATAAGGTTTCTTCTTAGAGTAATGAAAGTATTCTGCAGTTAGGTACTGTGATGGTTGCACAGCTTTGTGACTATACTAAAAATCACTGAATTGTACACTTTAAAAGGGTGGATTTTATTATGTCTCAATTTTTATACCGTATCTCATTTTTTTTTTTAAAGGTAAGAGATTCTAGGGGCACCTGGGTGGCTCGGTAGGTTAAGCTCAGGTCATGATCTCAGGGTCCTGGAATCGAGCCCCGCATCAGGCTCTCTGCTCAGCAGAGAGCCTGCTTCCCCCTCACTCTCTGCCTGCTGCTCTACCTACTTCTGATCTCTCTGTGTCAAATAAATAAGATATTTAAAAATAAGAGATTCTAAATCACTTCATGTCAATAAAGTAAGTTCGACAAAATGGACAAATTCCTTAAAAGATCAGAAACTTACAAAGCTCACCCAAGGAGAAATGTATATACTTTAAACCTATCTAAAGAACCCGTAGTTAAAAACTTACTAACGAGTAGAAGTCCAGACCTTGAGGGCTTCACTGGTGAATTCTGACTATACTATATATTATGCATTTAAAGAAGAAAATACCAGGGCGCCTGAGTGGCTCAGTGGGTTAAGCTTCTGCCTTCGGCTCAGGTCATGATCCCAGGGTCCTGGGATCAAGCCCCGCATCAGGCTCTCTGCTCGGCAGGGAGCCTGCTTCTCCCTCTCTGCCTGCCTCTCTGCCTACTTGTGATCTCTGTCAAATAAATAAATAAAATCTTAAAAAAAAAAAAAAGAAGAAAATACCAATCTACTCAAACTCTTCAAGAAAACTGAAGAATACTTTCTCAACTCACTATATGAAGCCAGCATTATTCTAATACCAAAACTAGACAGACATTACAAGAAAACAATACTACAAACCAATATTCCTCATGAACACAGATGCAAAATTCTAAACAATTTTTAACTTGATTCCAACAAATATATAGGCATACCTCATATTATTACACTTTGCTTCACAAATTGAAGTCTGTAACAACACTGCCTTAAGCAAGTCTATTGGGGTAGTATTTTCAACTGCATCTGCTCATTTCCTGTCTCTGTTTCATATTTTGGTAATTCTCCCAGTATTTCAAACTTTTTCCATTACTTTCTATTTGTTATGGTGATGTATAGTAAGTGATTACAACTTGGAGAAAGCTCAGTTGATAGGTAGCATTTTTTAGCAATAAAGCATTTTTTTTTAAGATTTTATTTATTTTCTTGACAGATGGAGATCACAGAGAATCAGTCAGAGAGAGAGGAGGAAGCAGGCTCCCTGCTGAGCAGAGATCCTGATGCGGAGCTCGATCCCAGGACCCTGGGATCATGACCCGAGCTGAAGGCAGAGGCTTTAACCACTGAGCCACCCAGGCGCCCCAATAAAGCATTTTTTAAATGAAGGTACATACATTGTTTTGTAGATATAATGCTATTGCCAAACTTAATATACTACAGTATAAATTAAATAAAACTTTTATATGCACTGGGAAGCTAACAAATTCATTTGACTTGCTTTATTGAGATATTTGCCTTATTGCAGTATTCTGGAACCCAGCCTGCTGTATCTCCAAGGTATGCTTCTATAAAAGGATAATACATCATGACCAAATACATCATAACCAAATGTTCATCTCCAAAATGTACAACTGTTTAAATGTATTTAAGGTTGATTCAATATAATTTATTTTATATTAACGGACTAAAAAAGAAACCCATAAGGTCTTCTATGCAAATACCGAGAAGGCATTTGACAACAATCTATATCCCTATCTATAGTGACAGAAAGGAGATGAATTAGTGGTTGCCAGGGTACGGTAAGGGGGGAGAAAGAGAAAAAATAGGAAGAGATTACAAAAGGGCATGGAGAACTTTGAAGCGTGATGGCTATAATCACTACCGTGACTGTAGTGATGACTGCACAGTGAATACATGTAGGAAACACATCAAATTACATATTTTAAATTATTGTCCAGGAAATTACTCTTAAATAAAGCTATTCCAAAATAAAGCCCCAAAATAAAACACCTTTCCAGGAATACAGGTTAAAAATCTTAGTTTCTTAATGGAGATGAAAATTGTATCTGGGTTGTTCCATCCCTACCTAATTCCACTCTAAGTCCTTCCCAGCGGCCAACCTGATCTAAACTGCAATTTCTGATCACAAAGGTTTTCAAGGTTAAGTATCAAAATCATCTGTGGCACTTAAAAAGCAGGAGTTTCTAAATCTGTAGGTCTGAAATTCAGTACAGTTATAATTTATGTATTTTTTAAATTTTATTTTTACTACTTTTAACTTTTCTATTGAAGTACAATATACACACAGAGGAAGTGCACAAATTATAAATGTACAGCTTGATGAATTACTACAAAGCATAGGTATATATACATAAAATTTTTTTAAGTTTATTTTTAAGTAATCTCTATACCCAGCATGGGTCTGGAACTCAAGACCCCAAGAGGCATGTATTTTTTTTAAGAGTTCCAAGGATGGGGGCACCCGGGTGGCTCAGTAGGTTGAGGCTCTGCCTTCGGCTCGGGTCATGATCTCAGGGTCCTGGCATCGAGCCCCGAATCGGGCTCTCTGCTCAGCGGGGAGCCTGTTTCCCCTTCTCTCTCTGCCTTCCTCTCTGCCTACTTGTGATTTCTCTCTCTCTCTCTCTCTCTCTCTGTTAAATAAATAAATCATTAAAAAAAAAAAAAGTTCCAAGGATGATTCTGATGAACAGCCAAGGATTAAAATTACTACCTCTGCCTCAAGCATCTTTTATACTCCTTTCTTTTTGCTCAGCTAACATTCATCTGGCCCTTCAAGTCACAAATCAAATGCAACCACGTCCTCCCTCCAAGAAGCTGTGTTTTCAGGGAACCCTCCCTGTGAATAGCTCATACTAATGAGCATATAGGGTATTTTTCAAACTGTTTAAGGCAAAAAGTCTTAAGTTATATGCTAGAGAAAAAGAACAAAGTGAAACTAGTTAAAAACAAGTATACTGACTGCACGATAAAGAGCTTGCCTACCCCCTTTGAACTAACCCACTAGGAGATTTTAAAAATTATAACTTACTATACTCATCTATTTTCTTATTTGTTTCATTCATCAAAACTATTTTATAGCAAGGCCTCTCTTATTCTTCCTTTCTCTGGTGCACAGAAAACATTCACTTAACATTATTATTGGGACATTATCCAAATGGAATAAATATGGAGGATAAGTCAATAAGAGGAGAAAAAAGTTTGAGAAAAGGGGAACAGTACCTATGGGGCACCAAAATAGAAAAAGACTAGGCATATCAGAGGAACTGGAATGAGGCCAGTGAGGATGGACCCTAGTTAATAAGCATCATGAAATAAGCTTTAAAGCAGACATCTGCTAGAGAGTGAAGGACTTGTAGGCCACAGTAAAAATTTGATGTTTTTTATTTACTTTTTAAATTTTATTTTTAGTGTAATTTGGATTATTTACCCTACTGAAGATTTTTAAAGAGGGGAATGACACAATCTGATCCACATTTTTTAAAAGACCATCCTGCCTGCTGTGTGAATGTGAACTCAAGAGCATAAAAGGAAGGGACCAAGAGTGTAACAATAAATGTGATTAAAAGGAAATAAATGAGGGGCACTGGGGTGCCTCAGCTGGTTGAACAGCTGCCTTTGGCTCAGGTCATGATCCCAGAGTCCTGGGATCGAGCCTCACATTGGACTCCCTGCTCAGAAGAGAGCCTGCTTCTCCCCTGCCTGCTGCTCCCATTGCTTGTGCTTTCTCTCTCCCTCTCCATGTGTCAAATAAATAAAATCTTAAAAAAAAAAAAAAACAGAAATAAAAGAATAAAAATTTAAGTAGAAAAGTGACAACATCCAATGCGGTCACTCATTCAACAAGCATTAATTGAGACCAGCTGTAGTCCTGGCTGTTCTGGGCAATGGGAATATAAAGCAAAGTTCCTGCTTTCACAAAGCTTATATATATATTTTTAAAGATTTATTTGTTTATTTGACAGAGAGAGAGAGAGCACGCAAGCGAGAGCTAGCACAATCAGGGGAAGTGGGAAAGGGAGAAGCAAGCTCCACGCTGAGCAGAGAGCCCTACTCACGGCACAATCCCAGAACCCTGGGATCATGACCTGAGTCGAAGGCAGATGCTTAACCAACTAAGCCACCCAGGCACCCCACAAAGCTTGTATTTTATATTAACAGTTCAACAGATAAACTGTGTCCTGTGATAAAACTACAAAAAATAAAGGGAAGACAATGAAAAATGATGGAGTGGTTAGGGAGAATTGTATAATGACCTAACATTTAAATAGTGATCATGTAGGTAGTGGGGCCTGGTAGGCCACAGTTACAAACTCTGAATTTTATTCTGAGCAAGATGAAAGCCACTGGAGAATTTTGATCAAAGAAAGAAACATGATCTGACTTTCATTTAAAAGGATAGTTTGAAGAGCCATGTGCAGAACAAATGTGGGCAGCAAGAGTAGAAACACAGAGGATGGTCTTGGAGACTATTACTGCTATTCGAGAAATAATGGTGCAACATCAGTCAAAGTGTTAAATTACCTACTTCAACACAGCTTTTGAAGGCAGGTCCAACAGAATTCTCTTATTGGATATGGAGCTTCAAGAAAAGGTCAAAGAATGAATCTTAAACATTATTCCTCTGCTCAGGGAGTACTCCTAAAAATGTTGTCCTAGTCCTGCATTTGTTACTGCCTTCTTTCATCCTTCCACAGTAACTTCACTAATGCTGAGAACTCAAATCTGTATGTCAGCTTCTACATTTCCCTTCAGAGGTTCAGTCCCGTATATCCAACTGCCTGCTGGACTCTACAAAAACCCCAAATTCTACTTGTTCAAACAGAATTCACCATCTTTCTTTCAGCCCCACTAGCAACATCTGGTTCCTCAATCAGAATTACTTATTTAATAAATGATACTACCAAATCTCCTACTGACCGAACCAAAACCCCAGGAGCATAATTCCCCTTTCCTCTACCATCCAATCCACACCTTCCATATGCATACTCAATCATTTATCATATGGAGGGGGCTGATACAGGATGTACATTTTAATGATGTCACAGCACAAGGTTTAAGGAATTTAGTTTGCTTTCTCTGACTTACAGTATAGACAGCATTGAGTAACGGTTTAGTAAATGCTCTAATATTTCTTTAAAACTAATCTAAGGGATAAAAATCTTCAGCCAAAGACTGTATTTTTTTTTAAGATTTTATTTATTTATTTGACAGAGAGACACCGGTGACAAGTAGGCAGAGAGGGGGGGGAAGCAGGCTCCCTGTAGGGCTCGATCCCAGGACCCTAAGTTCATGACCTAAGCTGAAGGCAGAGGCTTAACCCACTGAGCCACCCAACGCCCCCAAAGACTGTATTCTTTCTAGAGGTAGAAAACCTCAAGCTAATTCTCAGAACATGAATAGTCCACCGAAGCATAATTTATGAATCACAGCTGAAGTTGTGAAAGCAACTAAGTCAACAAAGGCAAGTAAGAACAGAAGTTTTCAGACAAACTCAGAAGGCAACGATGTCCATGTGTGGGGGTATAAAAGAAGAGATAATTTAAGAAACTGACAAAGAACCATGAGAGAGGACAGAAACCTGAAAAGAGTAACACAAAGAATTAAACTCTGTGTTTGTGCTACTGGGTCCCAAAAACTGATCTTTGATGAAATGAGTAAAGTACAGAAAACATATCTCATGTTCTATTAAAGCCAGGATCTATTCAATTTAAAGAATTACTTTATTCTGAATTAATACCATTCCATTTTTCTGGTGTGAAAGGACTTTTCTGTAAATTTTCTAATGTCATTTTTTAACAAAATTAAAAGTTGGCCATCCCACACTGATTCCAAAATTTTTTTTGAAAATTATACTGTGCTGGTCTACACATTTTTAAACTGCTGTTAACTAAATACAATAACTTAAAATCACTGAGGTTGTAATTACACTAATTATGATAGCATATAAAGGAAGTATTAAAAAGGATTATCCAAATGTCATTTCTAAATATTACTCAACAATCCTACTTCATAGTAGTAGATTCAAAGAGTACTAAACAAAGTCAAAACATAAAAACAAGTGAATCCAAAGAGAAAAATGGGAATTCTAAAAACCATTCAGAAAAACATAAATAAAATAAACACATTCAAAAGTAACTTTTCTATAACCTACAGATTCATTAACCATTAGAGACTATTTCCCATTTTCTTCCTATGACTCTTAAAAGAGTTATATGATTTGTATGTGATAATTCAGTTTATTCCATACTTCTCTAAATATATTATTTATTCCTGTGCTAGTAATTTTAGGCCATAAAAAATGAACTTTTATTTTATTTAGGTATATTTATTTTAAGGAGTATTAGGGAAAAGTGCATGACACCAATCATTTTATAAAAAAATTTTTTAATTGAGGTGAGGCAAAAGAGGTTAAGTCAAAGAAAAGTCTAAAGAATCATAAGGATTATATCCAGACACAACAAAAACAATAAAGTTAGAGGGATTAAAGTTTGAAAGACAAGTGTTATTACTGTACACTCCAAACACACAAAAAACTGTTTTTCATAAACATCTAAGTCCACGTAGAAGATAAATTCCAAAGTGTTGATAAAAATCCATAAGTTCTATCTCATTTTCCCATTGATTTACAAACTCAACTTCAATAGAAAATCTTTTGACGGGGCGCCTGGGTGGCTCAGTGGGCTAAAGCCTCTGCCTTCAGCTCAGGTCATGATCTCAGGGTCCTGGGATCCAGCGCCGCATCGGGCTCTCTGCTCAGCAGGGAGCCTGCTTCCTCCTCTCTCTCTGCCTGTCTCCCCACCTACTTGTGATCTCTGTCAAATAAATAAATAAAATCTTTAAAAAAAAAATCTTTTGACCCCAAATACACAAACCTTTCCATGAAAACTGCCTCTTGAAAATGGATTTTAAATAAAGATATAGGAACAAGAGAAAGAGTTCATTTCAACAGTGCCCATTTTACAAGGAAGGGAACTGTAAAAGGAAATCATACAGGAGGTACTTTGACTAACATTTTAAAGGTCTCTATTAAGTTTTCCAACTTCAAAAAATGGACCTCATTAAAAAAAAAAAACGCTCAATATAGTTCTCCAAATTTCCTTTGACTATAAAGACAATTTCTTATTTCCTATTTGCCCAGACTTAGCATCAAAAAACTTCACCCAGAAATACTTAAGGCTAGGTACTTGTAGATTTCTGGGTCTTCTGATCTTTTTCCCTTGACTATAAAGTCATTACAGTTTTACACTTCATCTTGGAGTAAGCTTCTTACAAATAAGAATAAATTCAGAGTATTTTTCCCTTTCTAGCGGTGAAATTTGAAGTCACTCTGTAATAGCTAACTGAGCCAGACTCAAGGAGTCTAGTGGTTTGTAAACAAACCATTAACTGTTCTTAATTATATATCAACAAAGCATGTTTATTTCTGTAGTAGAAATTCTGGCTTACTGAGCAAATTAAAGAAACCTAGGAAGACTGGGACAGAAGATATTTGAAAACAGTGGCTATCCACAAAACTCAGTCTCTGGAAAATTCTGCAAATATGAATCAAAGGTAATTTATCTATATGGTGTTAATCCCCCTACAGAATATACTTAAAAGACATCGGGGTATACTGGGGGAAAAAACAAGTTTTAGATTCCAATCCAATCTAAACAACTTACTACTTATGTGACCTTTAGTGATTAACCTCTGATAGTTCTCATCTGTGAAACAGGAAAAAAAAGCATTCTGACACACAGAATGGTCCTGAGAATTAAATCAAAGAATTTATATAAAGTACCCCCAATATACAGTACATAATCACTAGATGTGTACGACTATTGACATTAATTATGTCTACTTTGCCAGTCACTACACTTTATTTGCATTATCTCATTTAAAACTCTCAAAATCCTGGGGCACCTGCATAGCTCAATTGGTTACGTTCGGGACTCCTGACTTCAGCTCATGTCATGATCTCAGGGTCCTGGGATCCGGACTGCATTGAGCCCCTGTTCGGCTCCATACTCAGCAGGGAATCTGCTTGAGAGTCTCCCCTTCCCGCTCCCTCTGTACCCCCTGGAAAGAAATAAATCCTTAAAACTTTCAAAATCCTATGGAGGTAGATACCATTACTATTCCCATTTTACAGACAAGAAAACTGAGGCTTAAAAAGTTAAATACCTTACACAACACTATACAGCTAATTAAGTGGCAGAACATAGAGTCTTAACCACTCTACTGATACTGTGCTTTATGGTAATGAAAAAACTTTCTCATTACACTTTCACAACAACCTCAAAAATCGGCTAGGCATCATCTTCATTTCCTATGCATAGCAACGAACTCAAGAAATACTTACGATAACACAATTAATGGAGTCAGAACTTAAACCTAGATCTTCCTGCCTAAACCAGGGTTTAATCCATGAGACTCTGTAGCTCTCTGCATTATGATAATAATTCTATAAAACTGTGAATGAAGAACTTTTTCCAGGAGAAAATAAAATAGGTTATGTCTGAAAAACAGATGATACATGATCTTAAGGTATTGCTTCCTCCAAATGGCAGTCAACATTCATGGTTTCCAGAAGATATTTACTTGAGAATATCTGTAACAACTTTATAATACTTACATAAGCCCAGTGCTGATCAAAAGCAGAAGGTATTTTGACAGATCAGGTCTATTACTGTTTTCTGTTTTATGTTTCTTGTTTAACGAATGACATCATTTAATATAGAACTACAGAAGAGAGTTTAATACTTCTTTGCAAATCAATCTCCTACAAAGTCATTCCCTCTGAGAGGGAAAGGAAATCCATCCATGGAAAGGTGTGAGGCCTAAACCCAATGCACTGTATGAAGTCTGATAATGAGAGTGCCCATAATTGTACTTATTTATCTCCTAGAAAACTTAAGCCCATTAAATAGTTATTATTAAATATATGGTACTGAATATGAGCAACAATATGAGCAATCAAAGGATTTTTAAGATCAAAATTCAATTCCAGAATTACTTTTAGGTTTTAGTCATCATAATATTTCTAAATGTTCAAAAGGATTAAGTTGGGGGTGCTTGGGTGGCTCAGTCATTTAACATCTGCCTTTGGCTCAGGTCATGATCCCAGGATCCTGGGATCAAGTCCCACATTGGGCTCCCTGCTCGGCTCCAAAGGATGCCTATACACCAGTAAGAACTAGGCAACCTAATATTTTTTAAATGGGTAATGATTTGACCAGACACTGCACACACACAAAAGAGATTAGATTCTCCAATCAACAGGAAATGATGCTCTATTTTATTGGTCATCAAGGAAACAGAAATCGAAATCCAAGTGACTAAGATTTTTTTAAAAAGACAAAACCGGGGCACCTGGGTGGCTCAGTGGGTTAAAGCCTCTGCCTTGGGCTCAGGTTGTGATCCCAGGGTCCTGGGATAGAGCCCCACATCGGACTCTCTGCTCAGCAGGGAGCCTGCTTCCTCCTCTCTCTCTGCTTGCCTCTCTGCCTACTTGTGGTCTCTGTCTGTCAAACAGATAAATAAAATCTTAAAAAAAAAAAAAGTCTAGTCTGGTATTTCTATTTTAAAAAAGAGGGGCACCTGGGTGGCTCACTGGGTTAAGCATCTTAGGTCATGATCTCAGAGTCCTATGATCGAGCCCCTCATCGGGCTCTCCGCTCAGTGGGGAGCCTGCCTCTTCCTCTCTGCCTGCCTCTCTGCCTACTTGTGATCTCTCTCGGTGTCCAATAAATAAAGCCTTAAAAAAAACACAAAAAACTCCTTTCCAAAAAAGTATGACTGGAGGTGTAGGGTAGGGAAGGGTCTTAGATTTCTTTTTAAATTTCTGTACATCTCTGGGGCACCTGGGTGGCTCAGTGGGTTAAGCCTCTGTCATCATTCAGCTCAGATCATGATCCCAGGGTACAGGGATAGAGCCCCACATGAGGCTCTCTGCTCAGGAGGGAGCCTGCTTCCCTCTCTCTCTCTGCCTGCCTTTCTGCCTACTTGTGATCTCTGTCAAAGAAATAAATAAAATCTTTAATAAATAAATAAATAAATTTCTGTACATCTTTAAAAAGAAAAAGGGGGTGCCTGGGTAGCTCAGTCAAGTAAACATCTGACTCTTGTTCTAGACTCAGGTCATGATCTCAGGGTTGTGAGATCAAGCCCCATGAGGGGCTCTGTGCTCAGGATGGATTCTGCCTGTCCCTCTCCCTCTGCTTCCCCCCGCCCCTGCTCTCTCTACAATCAATCAATTATTCAATCAATCAGTAACTTTAAAAATAACCTAGGCCTGGGGCGCCTGGGTGGCTCAGGGGGTTAAAGCCTCTGCCTTCGGCTCAGGTCATGATCCCAGGGTCCTGGGATCCACCCGCATCAGGCTCTCTCCTCAGTGGGGAGCCTTCCCTGCCTCTCTGCCTACTTGTGATCTCTGTCAAATAAATAAATAAAATCTTTAAAAAAAAAAAAAACCCTCTTTAAAAAAAAAATAAAAATAAAAAATAAAATAAAATAAAAATAACCTAGACCTTTAAAAAAAATTAAACCTGAAGATGGCATGTCATAAATCATAAACATAGCAGAAATCAATAAAGGTTAAAAGGGACATTTTCTAGAAACTCTAACAAGGCACTTAGATATCCTATTCAAGGCTATAGAAGAGTTATAAATGCTGATTCTGAGATATTTCAATTTACTTTACGAAAAATTTTTGTATCTGAACACCAGAGTAATTTGACATTTGAGATAGCAATGTTTATCAGAGAAACACACAGATGCCAAATTCCAAGACCTGATTAATCAGAACTTCAGATTAAACCTATCCCTCAGGAACCATTGCCAAAAACACCATTTCATTCCACTATTTTAAGCACATGGCCCAACCTCCCACAATAAGAAGACCCATGCTATAAAACATTATTTACCAAGGAACAAAGGACATAAAAAGATGCCAAGTGTTATCAAGCTTCCCTAATAAGCGTTCTATGTTCTCCTGCCTGTCAAGAGTCTATTTTCCGGTTTAATACCAAACACCACTAAAGTCCTTTATCTTCTTATAATCTTTCTTCTTACAAGACCCCTTTTCCTAATCAATATGTTCATCAAAAGATAAAAGCATCAAAATAGTATAGCAGATCCTAAGCTGGACATTCTAAATTAAATCCTGCTTTACTTATATCTAAGCCACTTTTTATTATTTTAATTTTTCACTAAAAAGTTTTATCCTTATCCAGAATAAATTAATGTACTTTCATTCCAATTATTTTTTTAAGATTTTATTTATTTATTTCAGAGAGAGAAAGATAATGACAAAGATAGTGACAGCACAAGTGGGGAGCAGAGGGAGAAGCAGGCTCCCCGTGAGCAGGGAGCCTGACACGGGCTCAATCCCAGGACCCCGGGATCATGACCTGAGCCGAAGGCAGATGCTTAACCAACTGAACCACCCAGGCGCCCCTCATTCCAATTTTTTCAAGTATATGTGCTATCAAAGCAAGCACTAAATTAATGTATTTCAGCATCAATTTCTTCATACAGAGCAATGGAAATTTATACTGATCGATGAAAAAGTCAGTACAGATACACATATTAAATTAACCACACAAACAAGATGACCTAAGTTTTATGATAAAAATTATATGATACTGTATTTCATAAAAAGAGCAGTAAAAATATTTAGGTTTAAAATCTCTCAAAAATTAACACTACATGACATCATTTACATGAAGTTTGAAATTAAAGAAAACTATGCAGTCAAAAGTCAGGATAAGGTGCCTGGGTGGTTCAGTTGTTAAGCATCTGCCTTCAACTCAGGTCATGGTCCCCAGGTCCTGGGTTGGAGTCCACCATCGGGCTCCTGGCTCCGCAGGAAGTCTGATTCTCCCCTCCCATTCCCCCTGCTTGTGTTCCCTCTCTCACTGTCTGTCAAATAAATAAAATCTTAAAAAAAAAAAAAAAGAAAGAAAGATTAAAAAAAGAACTAAGCTTAAAAAAAGAAGTGTCAGGATAAAGGTTACCCTTGGGATGGGAAAGCAGAAAGCGACTGGAAGAAGGTACTGCTAATGTTCTCTTTCTTGCTCTAGCTGCTGGTTACTTGGGGAGTGTTCAGTTTCTGAAAACTCACTGGGCTATCCACTTACTAATGATAATGTTTTACATATGTAAAACCAGAACAAAAAAAAACATATGTATGTGCCACACTTCAATAAAAATGTTTTTTAAAGTTAATTACATTTGAGGGACACCTGGGTGGCTCAGTCAGTTAAGCGGCTGCCTTCAGCTTGGGTCATAATCCCAGTGTCCTGGGATCCAGTCCCATATCGGGCTCCTTGCTCGGCAGGAAGCCTGCTTCTCCCTCTGCCTCTGCCTGCCACTCTGCCTGCCTGTATGCTTGCTCGCTCTCTCGCTCTCTCTCTCCCTCTGACAAATAAATAAAAATTTTAAAAATCTTTTAAAAAAGTTAATTATATTTGAAACTAACAGCAGGATAAGCAAGAAGCCAGAAAACTAAATTTATAGCAAAGATATACCAATAGGGACCAATGCAGCCTGGTACTTTTTTTTTCTTTTCTAAGCAACAAACTATTAGATCCCTTTGATTATACAAAATCAAACTCCTCTAAAAGTCCCTATCAAATCCAGCTAGTTCTTCCCCCAAATGCAAAGGTTTCTCTTTTCAGTCCCTACACCACTACACATTGCAAGCTCTTAACCAAGTCATCAGTTCCATTTTTACTTTGGAACTTCCATCGCTGACCTTCATTTCCTTCTAGTTTTCCTATCTCCGAGATAAATTTTCCAAGTCTCCTCCCCTTCATTTTCTCAGGCACTGTGACTCCTCTCTGCACCTCCCAAAATGTACATGTCCATTTCTTATCCTTTCCCCATAGGTAAAATAATTATTATAACTCGGATTATTTTAACCTATAAAGTTTTATATCTCTAGCCCAACCTCCATTCCAAACTTCAATCTACCATACCCTGTGCTCTCAATCTAGAGGTTTCAAAAGTACCTTTTATTCAACAAGTACAAATCTCCAGTCATTTTCTTCCTACTCCAAAAATATTATCTTCTCCCTATCTCAACAATCTCAATGAAAAATATCTAACCATCCAAGCTAAAAACTTTCAGGGCACCTGGGTAGGTTAGTTGATTAAGTGCCTGCCTTCAACTTAGGTCATGATCCCAGGGTAAAGGATAAAGGTGAGGATAAAGCCTCACCTTGGACTCCTTACTTAGAGGAGTGCCTGCTTCTCCCTTCCCCTCGGTCCCTCTCCGCACTCATTCTCTCTATATAAATAAAATCTTGCAAAAAAATTTCATTTCAGATGGGGCACCTGGGTGGCTCAGTCACTGAGCATCTGCCTTCATGATCTCAGGGTCCTGGGACTGGACCCCGCTTCGGGCTCCTTGCTCGGCGGAGAGCCTGCTTCTCACTCTCCCACTCCCCTAGCTTGTGTTCCCTCTCTCACTTTGTCTCACTGTGTCTCTCTCTGTCAAATAAATAAAAATAAAATCTTTAAAAGACAAAACTTTCAGATATCTTAACTCTTTCCTTTTCCCACCAATACACAATCAAACTTTTTTCTTTTTCTTTTTTTAAAGATTTTATTTACTTAATTGTCAGAGAGAGAGAGCAAACACACAAACAGGGGGAGCAGCAGGCAGAGGGAGAAGCAGGCTCCCTGCTGAGCAAGGAGCCCAATGTGGGACTCAATCCCAGGACCCCGGGATCATGATCTCAGCTAAAGGCAGACATTTAACCAACTGGGCCACCTAGGCATCCCCAAACTAATTATTCTTCTAAAATGTCTTGAACTGTTTCTTTTTCTGTCCTACTGTTACTGCCCCCATCATCACCCTATTTGAACAACTGTAAGTGTCTGTGGTTATAATCTATTCTTTACCTGCTCACAAAATACCTGTTTTGATAAATCCAACCCTGATTCTGATTTTTTCAGTCCCTCCCCAAAAATAAAAAAAAAAACAATGATTTTCCCCCATCTTCAATGGAAAACTCTTCTTCCTCAAAGCCCAATTCAATGATCCATCAGAATTAAATGCCTTCTCTTTTGCTCCCGCAAGGCTTAATTCTTCTAGTACAGAATTTATAATGTGTAATTTGGCACGTCTATATTCCCTACTTGATTATAGGCTCCTTAAAGGAGCAGTGCAATTCTTTCTTTTTTTCTTAGTACAATGCTTTAAAATTGGTTTGAAAATTGGACACAGAATTCTGCTCATACAACTTTTTTATCTGAATTCCATACTTTTAATTCTTCACTTTTAAACAACTTACACTCTAAGTTCCTGCCTGTGGTTTCCAGAAAAATTTTCAAAGTTGCTTTAGTTGTATCTATCCTTGCCAATGAGTTGTTCTGAAATTTTATAAACACAACTGCATATTTATCTAAAGCAAAAAAATATTAAAAATAAGAACAAAAAATATTAAAAAGAATAAGAATATATTTCTAGATATATCTCTTTAAGTTTGACACAGATCCCTTTTTAACACTCTTTTAAAGGTTTTTGGGGTTTTCAGTTTTTTAAGTAATCTCCACACCCAAAATGGGGCTTAAATTTACAACCCCAAGATCAAGAGTCACACACTCTACCAACAGAACCAGCTAGGCACTCCCCTTTTTAACACTTTTTGAGAAAGTTTTTTTTTATACCTCTTAACATAATGTTCTTAATGCTGATAAGCTAGCCTATATCCTTCTACCCCACATCTAATGATGGAAAGTGACTTTCAAAACCTCTAAGGATGGAAAGTAATTTCCAAGAAAGTGTTTTCTTTTTCAAGATGTATTTATTTTGAGAGACAGGGAGTAAGCACGCATGCACAGCAGGAAGGGGTAGAGGAAAAAAGAATTTTAACACTATAGAATCTGACAGCCTTATGATTCTAAATTTGAAATAGTAACTGACTAGGGCACCTGGGTGGCTCAGTCAATAGTCTCTGACTCTTGATTTTTGGCTCAGGTTATGTTCTCAGGGCTGTGAGACTGAGCCTGGCACATCCAGATCCGCACTTCAAAGTGGAGTCTACTTGAGATTCTCTCTTCCTCTTCCTCTGCCCCTCCCCCAACTCACACACTCTCTTGCTCTCCCTCTCTCCAGAATAAAAAAACCTTTAAAAATTTAAATAAATAAATGGTAACTGACTTCAAATTTAAAGGTGTGAGTGTATTTGGTTTGGTTAATAAGCAGTAATGGAATGTTTAAGAGAACTTGTGACTCACTATATTTACAAGTTTTATTTATTAACTTTAAGAGTTTTAAGGGGGCGCCTGGGTGGCTCAGTGGGTTAAAGCCTCTGCCTCTGTACTACTACTCAAAGGTTCTCAGCTAGGATGTACATTAGAAACACTTTTGGGTTATGTGTTTATTGCTTAGAGGTAGGTGCCCTGACTATACCACAGTACTGATTCTCAAAGTGTGGCCTCCTAATCTGCTATATCTGAAACTCAAGGGGTAGGGCCCAGCCATCCATTATTTTAAAAAAACCAACCAACAAACCTCACAAGTTTGCTTGCTGTAGTCTGAGACACTGTGTTATAGCTACAAACGAATCAGAATTCCTTGGTGACATTTTGCTAATGACAGGAAGTATCTACCTATATATGAGGCTTAGGTCAACAGAAAATGTCCTGACTCATTCCCCAAGACAGCATTTATTCAAATTTAGTGGTAACTCTGTAACAGTTACAAAAGTCAGTTACCCTCTCCTTCAAATGTTCTCCTATATCATGATGCTGCCCTAAAATCAGACATTTAAAATCTCAGGGCAAAAAGAAAACCCTAGAAATTAGGCTAAAACTTTGTGTAACATTTAATTTCTATAAAAGCTCAGCAAATAGGGGTGCCTGAGTGGTTCAGTGGGTTAAGCATCTGCCTTCCGCTCAGGTCATGATCCCAGGAGCCTGGGATTGAGCCCAAGCACTGAGCCCAGCATCAGGCACCTTGCTCACTGGGGAGCCTGCTTCTCCCTCTCCCTCTGCCTGCTGCTCCCCCGCCTGACCACATGCACATTCTCTCTGTGCAGGCTCTGTCAAATAAGTAAAATCTTTTTTAAAAATGTTTTTAAGTGAAATTGGAGTAGAAAAAAATAGAAAGGGAGAATTTCTGTACAAAAGTTGTACTTATATTTCAAGCCAGCCTGAAAGGGGATATAAACTAGATAAAGCTTTTAGCTGATTCTCAATTTTTCATAGCCTATAACTTGATTTTATAATGTGTACACCACAATGTTATACTATTTATAAATATAAAATAAATACCTTAAAAGTAAAATGGCTTAAACAAACTAGGACTTTTTTCTTGGGGGGAGGGACGCTCAATATATTCTTTAAAATAACAGAGGATACCACAGGGTGTCTGTCATAAAAATTAGAATAAGGAATCACTGCTTGAAAGGAATTCAAAGAATGAAAAGAAAGCTGCCAAGTCATAGGATAAAAAAGTCCAAAAAGCCATTAGCTGGTCAGGAATGCTGTACCAAAGTGTACAAAACAAAATGATTAAGTTGAGGGGGGGAAAAAAGGCTGAAGTACTGTTGTAGGCCAATCAATAACAGAAATTAAAGGTTGCCTGTTTGCCCCAAGTACACTAAAAAGCAGAAAGGGTCTAACACACAATCTGAAAGTAAAGCTTCTCTTTGATGTCCTCTTCTATGAGTTCTTGAAATCATGAACACTAGAGGAAAAATAGACGTCTAAGTCAAAGTGCTGAGATCTCCAGGTATAAACTACACTGAATTCTAGGACTTCTAAAGCAGGATAAAAATGCAGTAACGTTGATAAACAAAGTTAAAGTTCAAAAATAGACAAAATTATTCTATGGTACTAGACTTCAAAATAATGGTTTCCCATGGGATGGGGGTAGTGTTCGTGACAATACAACACAAGACAGTTTGAGATTTTGATAATGTTCTACTTCTTAGTAATGATTACCCAGGTATGTTTACATTGTGAAAATTTACTGAACTGTAAACTTAAGAGAACTTTCTGTAATTACACTGTAATCAAATTTATACTTTTTTAAAGCAGGGAGCAAATAAAGGACATTTCTCCCTCAGAAAATGAAACATTATGCAAAAACAAACATTAAAAATTTCTATTTAGTGGAGACAGTTCAGATTAAGAATTACAGATTTGGGGACGCCTGGGTGGCTCAGTTGGTTAAGCGGCTGTCTTGGGCTCAGGTCATGATCCCAGCGTACTGGGATCGAGTCCCACATCTGGCTCCTTGCCCAGCAGGGAGCCTGCTTCTCCCTCTGCCTCTGCCTGCCTGCCACTCTGTCTGCCTCTGCTCGCTCTCTCGCTCTGACAAATAAATAAATAAAATCTTAAAAAAAAAAAAAAGAATTACAGATTTGGTGTGAGTACAGTTAAGATACCGAAGTATTACAAAGTTCCTTAAGGACTATCAGCAGATAATCTCTCACACACACACACACACACACACACACACACCTTTCTCAGGATAAAGAAATCTTGGCACCTCCCACTGTAAGTGTCAAGCTAAAAAAAAGCATTATTTCACCTTCTTTATGAAACACAATAAATCTGCTTTCTAATGGGGAAGTATATAAGAACTACAGGATATATTCCTTAAACTTCTAACCAAGTTAAAAAAAAAAAAAGAAAAAATCTAGTAAGAAAGGTATAAATCACTGCCAGAATACAATTAGCAATTGTTATTTCCTGGACCACTTCAGTGCCATTTTGCAAAATCAACTTATCCCTTACAAAGTAAGCAGAATTCTGGTAGTATTAAAAGGTATAAATTATGTTCCAATCCCTTTAAATCTCAACCCAATGCAAGGAAGAAAGAAATTCCACTCCATCAAGTTCTTCACCTGCAATTCTCTTTATCGGATCCCCAAGCACAGGACACAGATTTTTTTCAAATATTTATTTTCAAATATTTATTGTGATTTCACACTCACAAAGTTAATCTGGTTTTTCTTCCTAGCAGTAATGTAATCATACCAATCTGTAAACAACAGAAAATGTTAGTCATTATTTAATAAAGTAATAGCTTTGGAGCCTCCATAGCTTTAAAATGTAAATAAGTAAAAATATTTCTCTTTTTTATTTTTCAAAAATTATTTTAAGATCTTGAATAATAGAAAAAACCCTTCATAAAGAAAAAACCCATAAAGAAAAAACCCTTCATAAACAATAAACTTTCAATATTGAAAATGCTCTCATTGACACAGATGGTCTTATGCTCACCTGGAATTTCTTATTCATTATTAAATGTCAGTACATGTGCCACACTACTGTTCTTAACAGTTGAATAAGAAAGGTATTGAGATTCTGTAACTAGAGTCCTAGAACTGCCAATTAGCACTTTTTCATTAAGTAGAAGCATATGATGTCAAACTACATATCACTATTTAATAAAGGAAATACCTTAATCACACATCCTAAACTGTTGATCTTAGCAGTTTATTTCTAATTCTACAAAAATCTACCAAAATAGTTTTTCTCTTTATAGCTGTGTTTACATACAATATTTCTCTAATACTGTACTCTTTTTTTTTTTAAGATTTTATTCATTTATTCAACAGAGAGAGATCACAAGTAGGCAGAGAGGCAGGCAGAGAGAGAGAGGAGGAAGCAGGCTCCCCGCCAAGCAGAGAGCCCCATGCGGGACTCGATCCCAGGACCCTGAGATCATGACCTGAGCCTAGGGCAGAGGCTTAACCCACTGAGCCACCCAGGCGCCCTCTAATACTGTACTCTTAAGTAGTTTCTTATTTTGTCCACTCAAGAAGGAGAGGGGCACCTACCTGGCTCGGTCAATAGAACATAAGACTCTTGATCTCAGGGCTGTGAGTTCGAGCCCCACACTGGGTGTGGAGATTGCTTAAAAACTCAATCTTTAAGGGACGCCTGGGTGGCTCAGTTGGTTAAGCGGCTGCCTTCAGCTTGGGTCATGATCCCAGTGTCCTGGGATCGAGTCCCACATCGGGCTCCTTGCTCAGGAGGGAGCCTGCTTCTCCCTCTGCCTCTGCCTGCCACTCTGTCTGCCTGTGCTTGCTCGCTCTCTCTCTCCCTCTCTCTCTGACAATTTAAAAAAAAAAAAAACTCAATCTTTAAAAAAAAAAGAGAGAGAGAGAGAAAGAAAAAAAAGGAAGGAAGGAAAGAAAAGAGAAAGAGAAAGAAGTTACTTCACTTAATCCTACTAAATTCTGTGGTATGGGAAAAGAATTTTGAATTTTGGCTGACCAAGAAAAGGAATTATAAAACACTGTTTTGTAGAGAATGAGCTTTATTATCCTCAATTTATAAGGTGCTCTTAAAAATCAGTATGAAAACAAATATCACAATAAAAAGATACTAGGTCAAAAGACAGTAGATGTGCCTTAAGAATCACCTAAAAAATACTAACATTTTTTAAAGTTTGGGTAAAAATAAATAAGGTAAAAAAAATTTTTAATGTAAAAATGAAACACAAAACAATGAGAAAATATAGGATTATTTAACAGAGTTGAGACAATTACCAATTTGGAGGAAAACATTTATATTCTCACTTCACACCAATACCAGATTAGGCAAACAGTTAAATTTATTTAAATATAATTTAGAAAAACTAAAAGAGACATTATTAAATCAGTATTGTTTATTTATTACACTTCCAGAGGAGGAATTTCAGAAGTTCAAAAGTAGAACAAGATTAGGTCAAAAGACTTGATTACATTAATTTCAAAATTGTTTACCTAAATTCGCAAACGAAATACATCTATTAATCAAAATGTTTCACCTCAGTAGTACTCTAAGAAAAAAGTGGTATGACTTATACTCCATGAAGTTTTATAATACTTAATAAAGAGATACAGAGCAACAGCCACTTCAACATGAACATAAACTGATCCTTTGGCTAAATTAACGTGACAGATATGTTTCAAAACCCTTTAAAAATAACCTAGAAATCACTTCTGGTGTTGGCAACATTCAAGAAGATAATACTATATACAGAAAATTATATATAAATGTTCTTCACACTGCTATTCATATATGCAAAAAATCAGACCAGGATAATGATACATCTACACATAGGACATTATACAACCATTTATAATTATGGTTATGAAGACTCCTTGTGAGAATGGAAAAATGTTACCTAACATTAGGTTATAAAGCAGAACATGGTATTAAATATTTTATTTGCAAGTATATAAAAGATGTATTTTTAAAATAATGGAAGAAGTATACCAAAATGTTAATATGGCTGTATTAATTCCTCAGATTTAAAGTTCTCAAATCAGCCATTAAAGTCACTAAAACACACAGACAACACAGTTTATACTTAAATACTATCTACCATTACTCTAACAATGAAAAGAAAAAACGGTTTAAATTAACATATTTAAAAAAAGCAAGTAAGGCAACAAAGAAAATCCACTACAAAATGAAACATTTCTCACCTCAGGACACTCATCAGTGCTGAGGATGGAGACTCAGTACCAAGGTTCAAAACTATAGAACTGAATTATACGAACTTGTCACTGACTAATTCTACTTATTTGCTTCGAAAACTCCTTTATTAATAAAGGTGCTAGTCTTTAGACAACTGTTCATCACTGATATCAAACAGCAAATGTAACAGAGCCTTATCTGGGCAGTAATCCCTTGAAATAATAAATAAGGAAGTTAAGAAATTGATAAAAGCAATAAAATAAAGCAAAGGAAATGCCATACACAACAGCATCATTTTTATTTGATATCATCAGAGGAGTTCTGTAGGTCAATTATCAGAAAACTGAAAGCATTAACAAAGCTTTGAAAACATTTACTCATAACAATCTTTTAAAAAGATACCAATTCCTTATTTCCTTAAACACAATACACAGAATAAAAGTTTATTTATGATTAAGGTCATCGTGTGAAACACCATGTACTACACACTGCTCTGCAATATTGTGATTCCCTCAGAAGTTGATGGTAACAGGACTGTCTCTATGCAACGGCCTTAAAACACTACTCTTCTACAGTTCTATTTTTTAATAGCTCTTCTTCCTTTTCCCTTGAAATAAAATGACATTTCAGCTGTCAGTGTGCCTAACTCCAATGGCCAATTCTATGGATTATTATCTGTGGGCTAAAACATCAGATAACTAACCCTGTTGGTGCTGTAAAACTTCTTTACTACACTTAGGAGTTTATGAAGAAAGACCACAGGCTTATGGTATTTAATTACTTATTTTGAAGGCTCAGGAATCCTGCTGTTTGAAACGGCTAAGATCACCAACACTCAAAAAATGTTGGTCTGAATAACTGAATATAACTTACAATGAAGGGGCACCTGGGTGGTTCAGTGGGTTAAGCCTCTGCCCTTGGCTCAGGTCATGATCTCAGGGTCTCTGCTCAGCAGGGAGCCTGCTTCCACCCCCACCCAACCCCAGCCCATCCCCGCCTGCATGTGATATCTCTCTGTCAAATAAATAAAATCTTAAAAAAAAAGATTTTATAACTTACAATGGAGCTCATAATAATAATAACTGAATAGTTTGATAGTCTCCTCAGGAAAAGTTACTGAACTCACTTGTCTCTGACAAGACAAAAATTACCTACCTAAATGAGAAAAAACAGCTGAAAAGAAAAGAAAAAAAAAACAGAGAGAGGTGAGAAGGACAAGTTCAAACAAATAGCAAAATCTATACTTCCACTGTTAGAAGTCAACACTTAGGACTTCAGGAAATAACTCACTGATCAGTATTTTTTTTTTTTTTACTGATCAGTATTTTTAAAGTATAATTACAGTGGTTATCAGAGTGTTAGCCACAGAAATTGGTACTACAATGTCTGCCACATCTATATTAAGTACTCCTGCAAATATCAAAGTTTTCCAGCAAATATTCCTTGCAGTTAAATCCAGACTGACTTTTCATATGAAATTAGATTTTTTTAAAAAGCACCTGCATCATGTTTTCACTGACATTTCTGGTTAAGTAATTTCTTGTAATCGCTCCTGGACTGTGGTTCAAGAGGTGAGAAAAAAATTTATATTCTTGATGTAACGAATATGTAACATAGCTATCACACCATATAGTTTATGGTCTATGGTCTATGGAAATGAGCATTGTTTCAGACCCCAAGAAAAAAATCCAAGTGAGGACATATCAATACTGTATTATCACTGTCATTAATTTCCTCTCATCACTGAAGCTCATCAGCTCTCACAGATCACTTTCATGACAGTTACTAATTGAGAAAAGGGAAAATAAATTTCTTGGTTACTTAAGTTTCACTCAAGCAAACTCAAATTACGTAAGATACGTGCCTCTTTCTCCTTATTCTCAGTATATTTATACCCAGTACCTCAGATAAGTAGTAGTCTCTAAAAGACTGGTAAATTCCCAAAATCCACTGCCAAGAACAATTTACAAAACAAAGTTGTAAGAAACATGCATTATCCCAAGGATCAGATGCACACAGGAACTCTCTGAGGCCAAATTACCAAGCAAAAGTTTGTAGATACCTTTGCAAAGGCCATTACAGAACTGTGACCTTTAAGTCCACTGTTATTTTCACAATTTTCTACTTCTAAAAATAACAAAATGCACTCAACAAATGTTACTTAAGAGCTTTACCTAACTAAAGAATTCACAAAGTTTCAATTAAATATCAAATTCAGTTGCTGACTTTTTACAACAAGTGATAATCAATTTTTGAGATAACTGAAAACCATTTAAAAAACATTTTATGATGAAAAAATTGCCTGAAATTACAGATTCCAAATTCTAGTCAACTCAAATTGCCCTTCAACCATAATGAACCTGACTACTCTTAGACCATGGCTCTGTCAACCTTCCAACATCCTCTCTTTTCTGTGCAACTTCTCCAATTCCATCTCAATATCGAACTACATATTCCACTGTCTGCTTTTCCTCCTTCCCACATCACATCTCTCAACACTCTTTCACTCTCCAACTTTCCTACTTGAATGAACTATTACAATAGAAAACCACACTGCCCAAGAAGACTGAAGTCATGTTCATGTGACTAATAAACACTGTTAGTAGGTTTGGGGAAAAAATACAAACAAAACAAAACCTCACAAAATGCTTCTTAGCAACTTCCAAATTGTACATTTGTTTGTATTAACTAGGTATATACCTACCACTCTCCTGTTGAGCTCACTAAATTTCACAGTCAGAACTAGTTAACTGAGCTGATAACTTTTAGAACTTCTGGAAAACTCCTCTACACACACGTGGGTTATAATTTAGAAAATATCACAAAATATAAGCATGAATATAAAGATAAACATGTAACACAAATATTAACCATAAAAATATTAAGTTCAACTGATAACATCCCTTTTCCTTTAAATCCTATTTTGTATGGATTTTATTTTGGTGCAAAGCTAAGGACATACTAAATCTCTAGGACAAAAACAATGCTATCCCTCAAGATACTTTCACAAGACCATTACCACCAAAAAATCTGTACAAAGAATTTTCTTTTTAAAAAGCAAATATGCATATATTTGTCAACAGGCATACATCACTAAATAAAAATTTGGCTGAGTAGAAAAATTTTTTTGATTGCTAATGTTGTGATAGTGTATCTTAAAACACTACTCCACTTCCTCCTCTTCCTAAAAAAAAAAAAAAAGAAAAAGAATAATACACAGCTACTGCTAAGAATGGTTAGAGCGATTTAAGACTGAGTAAGGCAACTTGGCGGAGTGTAACAGGGAGCATCCTCTATATACTTCTCTGTATTAAATGTAAAGGCAAATAACACTTTCTAGTTTAAAAAAAAAATGAGTGGATTACCTAGTTATCTGATTAGCTATGTAATTAACTTCCCACTACAAATACTAAATAAATCCGAAGACTGCTCAAGAATACGAAAAAAAGATACACTGCAAATTCATTTCCGATAAGACACAGGAAGTTGGAGAAAAATTAATTTCATGTCAAACTCATTTAAAGAAAAAACACAGATACCAAAGTTTATTAAGAGAAGTTTAGTTTTAACTTACATTTTGACTTAAAACATTTCACTACTACCTAAACATGTGACCCAAAACAACCATCCTTGAACATCAAAGACGGCAACCTCGTAACACAGTAATCAAAATCATATCGATAATTATGAGTTAATAGGCACGCACGAAGATTACAAGAACGATTTTATTCTGACATCAGGTATTGTCAGAAATATAAGGGCTCCTTCCAAATACTGCCAAAAAGTTATTGTAAATACAAAGTGAGTCAGCGTCATGAGGAAGTTATCAATGACCAAGTAAGTGGGAGTAAATGATGCCCAGAGAGAAAAAAAATAGAAGTCGCTTAGTTTTAAGCGTCTGAGAATGGTCAGTGGAGAAAGGTACAGCAGCAGAAACAAGCGACAGAATTGTTAACAGGTCTGGAATTCTTTGGAAAATGGCAACAAGGGGAAAAACTGACATGAACGTTTGAAAGTAAGACCAACGGTATCCAATGGAATCGTCACGACTGCGCGAGAATGGCTCTGGACTTCCAAGGGAGTGGGACGGGGTTGGAACTATCACAGCGCTGGGGGGAAAAGGAGCGGGGGCTGAGCGTTGCAGACGCTTCTGCAGGTGGCGGAGCGCCCGCAGGGGGGTGGGGAGGAGGACCGTGTCGCCTCAATGGGGCCAATGTAGTCCCTTCAAGACTAAAGAAAGCTAACCTAGCACGTCTCCCGGCACCGAGAGGCACTCGCCCCCGGCCCCTCCCTAACAACTTGCCTTGTAGAAAGAGTTGCGGGTCCCAGGCCCCCGGAACCCAAGGCTTCGCCATCCAGGACAACTGCTCTGCCAACAAGGTCCCGCGAGAATCGAGAGATCTCGCGATACAAACCCACTAGCATCTCGCGAGTTTCCTCTAGAACCAACATGGCGGTATAGGGAAATCGGCCTTTCGGAACTTGAAAAGTGCTTCATTAACGGACTGGAGAACGTGTAGAACAGGGAAATAGCAGAAAGTCTTTTCCGCCTTTTATTCCTCATCTATCCCCCCTAGTAGAGAAGAAAAACGGTAGAAAACCCTAAAACCTCCAGTGACTATGGTTATACCACAGACACAACATCCCCCTGCCCCAACCAGCCTCCCAGCCTGTCACGTGGAGGCACATTCTCGGCGTGCCCGTCACGTGGGCCGCTACTAAGGGAGCGCGCGCTGGTCGACCTCCCCAGAGCCCTCCCCGCCCCCCTATCGCCCGCGCACACGTGCGCGCGCACCCCCACCCCACGTGGGGGCTTCGCCATCGCTGCCGACGCCGTCGCTGCCGACGCAGCCGCCGCCTCCAGCCCACCCCCTCCCGGCACTCGGCTCTAAATCCGGGTCCCAAAGGCGATGGTGTCCCGGGTTCCCTCCTCCTCCATTCTCCCTGCCCCGTGTCTGGCCCCCACCACGTGCCTCGAGCGACTGCTCACCTTTCGCGCGGAGCTGGGCGCCGCGGGCCACTCGGGGAGGCGCCGCCGCCGTGGCCGCTCTCTACCCCCGCCACGGCACTTGCTGGGGTGGCCGCCGCAGGAAGCTCGACAGCGGCGCCGCGGCGCTTCCAGGTGGGTCCCCGCCTCCTGCTCCTGCCACTTCCCGCAGCACCAGCGGCTCCTTCCGGTCCCCTCCTCTCTCGCTGGGACGGGCGGGCGGCGGCGGCAGCAGGCGCGCTCACTACACCGCCTGCTGGTAACCGCGGCCCGTGCAGCGCCGTTGGCCTGGGATCCGCCGAGGTCCGCGGCGGCCCCTCGCCCCTGCACGAGGGCTGGTCTTCTGAGGGCAGGACCCGGTTCATCCCCTGCAGTAGTCTTTACTTGGCCCTTCATTGCTTTTGTAGAGGAAAGGCGTCGCTGTAGCCCCGCTGTTTGGAAGACCGCTCCATCCTGCCTTTTGTGGCCTCTTGAAAAATTTGGACACGCTAGCTCCCTTAGCGGTGTGGTCTCAACTCTATGTAGATATTATATAGGCTCCTGCTTACTTCATCTCCAGCCACACGACCCCTTAGCTCACCTCTTTGGCTTTGTGGCTGTTCCTTCCAACGCGCAGGCTCTGTCCAGTTCAAGACTTTCAACTTGCTGTTGCCTTTGACTACAACTCTTCAGATCTCTTAACTCGTTGGTGTTCAATGCATACTTCAGCTCCCTTCTCTAAGGTCATCTGGTGCTTCCAGACCGCTGTATTCAAATGAGCACGCTTGCACCACTGCTCTCTCTCTCTTCACCTGTATGTATGTGTGTGTGTGTGTGTGTGTGTGTGTGTGTATATATATATATATATATATCTTCCTAACAGTTATCACTTCCAGACTTTGTCAGTCTCCTGCCACCAAGAACGTGAGATCCATAAAGGCAGGGACTTTGTAACTTTTACTCATTACTGTGTCCCCAGACCTGTGTTTAAACACAGAGCAGGGACGCCTGGGTGGCTCAGTTGGTTAAGCAGCTGCCTTTGGCTCAGGTCATGATCCCAGCATCATGATCCCAGCATCATGAGATCGAGTCCCACATCAGGCTCCTTGCTCAGCAGGGAGCCTGCTTCTCCCTCTGCCTCCGTCTGCCAGTGCTGGCATTCTCTCTTTCTCTCTGTGACAAATAAATAAAATCTTTTAAAAAAAATAAAATAAAATAAACACAGATCAGTGTTTAATAAATGCTGTCAACATTGTCATAAGGGGCTTGTGGCTGGCTCAGTCAGAAAAGCAGGCGACTCCTGATCTTGGGGTTGTGAGTTTGAGCCCTACCTTCAGTATAGAGATTACTTATATAAATATATAATTTTTTTTTTAAATGTCAAGAAACTACATTGGGCATGCCGGAAAATTAAAGCCCAATAAACATTGATGGAGATAAGTACTTCCTTTGGGATCATAGTTCCATTGACAGCCTCATCATTTATGAGCTGTGGAAAAGCTGAGCTAAATCTCCTTCCCTGTCTAAAATTAGAAAACTATATTTCAAAAATACAAAATCCAGAAGCCATTTTAACTGGAGCTCTCCTGCATTTGTCAAGTACTATTTCACTTCTTTAGTTTTCTTTTTCTTTGAAACTTTGTTTTTCAGGCAAGTGGATAAGACACCTCCTTTTTTTTTCTTGTAAGTTGTTAAATGGTTGAATTGACTTTTTGTATGTGTTTTAGTTGAGAGTTCAACTCAAAATAACATTTGCTTCCAGACAGAAGATAACAGGTATTTTTTTTTAAGATTTTATTTATTTATTTGACAGAGCGAGATCACAAGGGGGTGGGGGGCGGGGAGCAGGCTCCCTGCTGAGCAGAGAGTTGGATGCGGGGCTCAATCCCAGGACCCTGAGATCATGACCTGAGCCGAAGGCAGAGGCTTAACCCACTGAGCCACCCAGGCGCCCCCCACAGATATATATTTTTATAGTAATGCATTAATAAGCTTTTACTGAACCTAATTGGTTCCAGGCCCTATTCTAGGACTAGAGTCACAAAAGTAAATAAGGTTTCCCTACCTTGCTCTGGATACTTACAGAGCCAACTTCTATGTATAATAACCATAACAAACATCTCTTCTTGAGTCATATGTGGCAGGCAATATGCTACGTACTTTTTA